>LPNX010594859.1:84926-97426 GCA_001517045.1 Pseudotsuga menziesii | reverse complement strand
CTATTTGCGTGTATCTTTATGAGTCAAATTCCTATACTTAGCCAACATGTTGTCTTTCCTATTCTAGCACCACATGACAAAAGGCACTAACAACCTAACTTACAAAGATACCTTCGTATGTGCAGCTTACGCTAGCTCTAGCTAGCCTCGCACCCACGATCTTTATAACCTGCCACTTTCTGACCCTTGCGCTATTGCACACCTTCTCACATGGCTCCACTTCGTCACCTTCTTTCTTATGTCGAGGTATCTTCTTCTTCAACTTCCTCCCCTTTATCTCTCTATGTCATACCTCATTCTCCTTCTTTCCCTTCATCCGCTCTTCCCTCATTCATTTTGTCACAGCTCCTTCTTCTTCTTTTACCTTAGCTCCTTTCCATACTTTAAACATAATTCTAAGTGAATTATGCTTACCTATCCCTAGGCCCAACACATAATATATAAATGTATAAATAAATAAATATTAAATATTAATATTAATATTAATTATTTATTACTAATATTAATATATATTAATAATTAATAACGATTAATTAGTTAATTAGAAAAAAGTAGAAACATGTACCATTTCATTTGAAAAGGCACGATAAGGCTTATATAAATCCCTACCAATGTACGTGTAAATCATATATGTTATCTCATACTTTTATACACATATTCTTTTATCCAAATGGATTTCAATATACTATTCCAAATATTTTGGTAGTATGTGTGTGAGCGAACTTTTGTTCAGCTCAATGGCCTTGAGTAGAATGTTGAGTTTTGCCTCCAAATATTTCTTATGTTGAATAATTTTCCTATTCTGGTTTTGAATTTCCTCCATTTCAAGCACCAACTCATTTCCTTCTTTTTTGGCATCTAGAAACACATTCCCAAGAAGAGATTTGATTTTCTAGTAGAAAATAACAATATGATAATATATGTCTCTCAAGTTCTAGAGATTCTAGGGGTAGGGACCCAAGTTCTAGAGATGTCTTCTTCCTAGGTACAATCTTTTTCAATGTTCACCCAATATTTTGCTTGCGCTTTTTCTCTTTGAATACAAGTAGGGGTTTGGAATAAATATGTCAAGGCTTGGATTCCCTAACCTCCACCACGACCATGGGATGAGAGTTGAAGTTGTGGTCTCTCTTCGAACGACATCTTCTAACTTTGATAGCCATTGGTGTAGTTGCAACATGGACATAAGGTTGATGCGTACTAGAGGGGAAGCAAGGGGAGGATTCGCCGAGGGGAGGTTAGGAGGGGGTAAGAAGGGGTTTAATCCCCAAGGATAGGAACATAGAAATTTAGGTGGCCTGTGAATGGAGTAAGGGAGAGCAAGATTGTAACCTCAATAAGAATGAGAGAGCGAGGAACAATTACGGGGTTAATGCAGATGGTTTTGAGAGGAGGGTGTCACTAGTGTAGAGACATAGTGTCGAGGCTAAGAGGGAGGGCTAGTTGCTCCTTACCTTAAATCTATGGAAACAAATGACAAAATCCTAAGAGTGACCCCGACAGAGAAAAAGAAGTGGAGAATTACCATGATGAACCTGCAAATTAGGCAAAGAAGGAACATAGTGGAGATGTTGTTGAGAGGGAGTTTCTAGAGAGGCTAGCAGGGTCATAATGCCTCTGTTAGAGCCATAATCCGTAAGGAACTTGAAGTAAAGAACCATAACTGCCATCATTGTTGTAGCTAGAACTCTCAACTAGGTGGTATCACACGTTATTTTGTGGAGGGTATGTACGACTAACAGAAAGGAATGGTTGTGCCATGCCCTCTTCTCTCATCAAAGATTAAACATGGAATCTAACAATTTCTTTGTCCTCTCTTAGACCCTTTATAAAGATAAATTCCAACTATTTTATTGAAAGAAAATAAAAAACTTTTATTGTAAAGACATTCTGTTGTTGTTTTAAACAAATTTACCCACATAGGAGAAAAAAGATAAGCAAGAAAACACTACAACTATTATATTAATTAATAATAATAATAAACACCACTTACTTGGAGTGAAAAGAAAATCTTGCTCACTCAAACTTCGCTCACCATTTTACTTTACATGGCTATAAGTAATTTAAAAAAAAAAATGTCGAATCCCCATTTTACTTTACATCGCAATAAGTAATTTTAAAAAAATGTCGAATCCCGCCTCAAATTTGAATTAGGTTTTACTTTATAGGGCAATAATTAAAAATAATAATAAATGTGGAAGCCACGGTTATTCTGACGAGGCTTTTCCGTCAACGTAGGTAAACCTTCAACTTATTTGTTTTATTTAATTTGAATTTGAAAAAACAAAATTAAAACTGGAAAAAAAACGGTAATAAAGGAAGTGTAGAGAATTAGTAGAGGAGAGAGACTGATTGATCGTTGGAGGTGTTCCTACATGTATAAATAGCCATCCATTTCTTTGCATTTATTCATTCTTCACATCGGATCTGATTTGAATTAAAAGCTACCACCAAATTCGGCTTTGAATTCGGCTTTGCAATCTTTGCCTATCATATCAAATCATGGCGGGTGTAGAACTCGCCATTCCCCTACTGCAACCACCTCTAACTCTGTAGAAGAGGTTACTACCATTCTTATTTACATTCTCACCTCGTCGAATTCTATATACAAGGCTGCTTTTAATTTCTTCTTATTATGAAATTCATTGATCTGTTTTATTGTCCTGAAGGGAACTCAGGTTTTGCAATCAACTGCTGGAGAATCATTCATTTCTTAGCATTTATGTATAAACATCCGTTCATTTCTTCTCATTTAATCAACATTACACTAGACTTGTATATTCCAAAAAGGATCAAATCTCCTATAAAAAAACAAATCAACTCACTCTAATATAAAATATACCACTCAATCACAGAGAAAGAGAAAGCAATGTGATAACATCTTGGAGCCAATCTCCCCATACCATATGTATAAGGATAATAACGAGATAATGGGGCCAATCTCCCCATACCATATGTATACCATATGTATAAGGATAATAACGAGATAATGGCGCCAATCTCCCCACTAGCTATATGAATCATGGATGAATGTTTTCCAAATGCTACAACCTGAAGTAACGTCAATAATTACTGGGGTACAACCACACCTCTACTATGAATATGTCATCTATGTCGTTAGACTCTTGTAATGCCCAGTCAAACTTCAAGTCTTTGTTCTCGTATATAAGCTTGTAATCGCAAGATTAGATCACTTCACACTTATAGGTTTGTCGTATCTCAAATTATTTATATTGATTAAAAATCTACAAGCCATGACCCTCCGATTCTTTAGCCTATCATCTTGTGAGTTGATTCGTCTATATAGAGGTTTTATTCCAACTTATTTAATCTTCCCTAAAGAGCATCAAGTACTCAAGTACGCTTGCTAATACAATGTCAAATCCACTATTGATTTAGAAAGGAATTAGAGGCCTGGAAATTGTCTTCCTATGGAGAAGCAATACAAGCTTTCCTTGTAATGCATCTATCCTTAACTATAAATTTTGATTGAGTATGATTTAACAACTATAGGAGATGCATTTGACCTATCTTCTTAATCAATTTTCTCGCGTACAAATATTTTACCTTCTAAGGGATTTGGATTTCAATGATGATTTTGGGTGTTAAGATGCTCTCACATCACTTTACTTCCATTGTAGCATATATTCCACTTCTGTGCTCCCCTGCTCCCCCTTCACGGGCTTGGTGGTATTCATCCTCTTCCTCTTTGAAGAATATATTTTCATCCTACCCCTGTTGCTTTAGGGAGTCTTGAACCTCCTTCATTCCATCAAACATCCCCTTCATCTTCTTCTTCATTTTTCAGGTAATGCGAAATTACCCCTTCTTTCAAATCATCTTCCTACTCATCACATTCATGGACACAAGATGCCTCCCATGCTTGCTCCAACACCTCTTTCCTTTCCACAATTAGCTCTTTAATTTTCCCCACCTCCTCCATTGTGAGGCTTCTTGTCTCCTCCATTAATACCTTCAATACCTTTCCTCACTTCAAGAGTTTTTGGGTCCCTTGAGCTCCTTCTAAAGATTCTATATTTGCTATTGTTTTCCTCAACTCATCAAATATATCCATGGGCCCCATCACCTTCGATGGCCTCCCTTTGGTGAGTATTCCCATCCTCGATATCCTTCTACAATCCATTTCTACACTCCCACAATGTTCAATTCCTTTGGAAACTTTCTAGTGAGTTCTCCTTCAATAGTTATGCCCAGTTCCCTTTGTTGGAACTGTTATATTTCAGCTTCCTACGCGGAACTCAATTCCAGCTTCCAATATCAAGTGGGATTCCCTTTTCACTTGACAACTCTACCCAACCTCCTTGTAGGAGCTATCTCAATTATCAAACCTCCAAGGGTTTGCTTCCCTTCTTCCTTTTTCTCTTGATAGCACTACCCAACCTTCATTATTGGAGTTATCCTCACACCTCTAACCAACCGCAGTTGGAGTTGTCTTCCAACTCTTATAGCTTCTCTAGAATTCTACCTACAATCACAACATTGGAGTTGTAGCCTCTTTTCACCTCATGCATGGCACTCCTGCTCTAATACCTTGAATGACGCAAGACACCCCCTCACCCTGGGACACTCTGGGTTAGAGTACGCAACTTCAATGGAGGCCATGTGCACAAGAGCAAAGGAATCAACTAGTTCTATACAATGGACTTCACATGCGCACATTGACTTGAACACAAATCCTTACACATAAATAGGGGCTAAACATTCACTTCTTCTATTATGCACAACAATTCAAATACACATGATTACAAGTATGCCTTAACTAGGCATTTCATCACATAGGGATTATATAATCCTTCAAACTCCTCACACATTGAATTGCCTCTAGCATGTTTGTCTCAATCTCAACTAGGTGTTGCATACACAACATAGTCTACACTATGCTCTCTTAGCCTACACTTAGCTTTCATGTGTGCCTCTGCTTGGCCACACTTCCGGTTTCTTCTCAAGAGAATTGTTCTATCTCTCCTCTTCTCAAGGTTTCTTTCTTATGTCCAAAAGCTTCATGCTCCACACCAATCCCAACTCATTTACTCCCATCATTTCACATTATTGCACCTTCATGGTGCGATCTACCTTATCTTTCCCTGAACTGGCATGTAGCATATTTCTTCGAATCCTCTTCATTTCCCTTTATACCAGCTCTCATAACTCCCTTATCCAAATCCGTTCCTTTCAGATCCTTCAATTATTGCATCTTCTCTATCTATGTGCTGCATTGGTGCACTCAAATCCATTCCTATCGACTCCTCACTCTTGGGTCTCCATCCATGCCCTCTCTATGGCTATTCTGATACATATGTTCCAATACATAATCAGACATCACTCTCAACTGTCTAGAACATAGTCATATGGAATTCAATACACCATCCCCCAATGTGCATTCCTCGACACTCCACTCTGATGCCTTGCCTTTTCTAAGGCCTTGTTGTTATATCGGTCGTTCAACTCAGCTTCTAGATCCAACAACTCCCAACTCCTAGTCTAATACATTGACTATGATGTTATGTCGTCTTCATCTCCCAACTAACTAGTCACTTCTCATGTGACAACTTCGATGCCATGTTGCCAACATCCTACTTTCAATTCCTCGACTTTCGACACATTGGGTTCTCATACATTAGAACTCTCCACTCCATTGGCCTTTCCACTCCGTGCCTATCAGTGATGTGTTTCAATGGCCTGCCTCCAATGACGCATTGCCGATACACACAACTATCGATGTCGCTTAATCTTATGGTTGGGATAATGCTTAGAAAATCATCAAACCATTGTGATCTCTAATGGCACAACATTCCTTTAGCAAATCATCAAACCATTGTGATCTCTAATGGCACAGCATTCCTTGTACTTCTTCATGTTTTCTTCTCCATTGACTGAACATCTACACTTGCTTTTGACAGCTCAACAAATGCCTAAGATTTATCTACACTTGCCTCTTTGTATGGTGCCTTGCCTTTTCTAAGGCCTTGTTGTTATATTGGTTGTTCAACTCGGTTTCTAGATCCAACAACTCCCAATGCCTAGTCTAATACATTGACTATGATGTTATGTCGACTTCCTCTCCCAACTAACTAGTCACTTCTCATGTGACAACTTCGATGCCATGTTGCCAACATCCTACTTTCAATTCCTTGACTTTCAACACATTGGGTTCTCATACATTAGAACTCTCCACTGCATTGGCCTTTCCACTCCGTGCCTATCAGTGATGTGTTTCAATGACCTGCCTCCAATGAGGCATTGTCGATACACACAACTTTCGATGTCGCTTAATCTTATGGTTGGGATAATGCTTAGCAAATCATCAAACCATTGTGATCTCTAATAGCATAGCATTCCTTTAGCAAATCATCAAACCATTGTAATCTCTAATGGCACAACATTCCTTGTACTTCTTCATGTTTTCTTCTCCATTGACTGAACATCTACACTCGCCTCTGATAGCTCAACAAATGCCTAAGATTTATCTACACTCGCCTCTTTGTATGGTGCCTTGCCTTTTCTAAAGCCTTGTTGTTATATCGGCCGTCCAACTCGACTTCTAGATCCAACAACTCCCAACGCCTAGTCTAATACATTGACTATGATGTTATGTCAACTTCCTCTCCCAACTAACTATTCACTTATGATGTGACAACTTTGATGCGATGTTGCCAACATCCTACTTTTGATTCCTCGACTTTCGACACATTGGGTTCTCATACATTAGAACTCTCCACTCCATTGGCCTTTCCACTCCGTGCCTATCAGTGATGTGTTTCAATGGCCTGCCTCCAATGAGGCATTGTCGATACACACAACTTTCGATGTCGCTTAATCTTATGGTTGGGATAATGCTTAGCAAATCATCAAACCATTTTGATCTCTAATGGCACAACATTCCTTTAGCAAATCATCAAACCATTGTGATCTCTAATGGCACAACATTCCTTGTACTTCTTCATGTTTTCTTCTCCATTGACTGAACATCTACACTCGCCTCTGATAGCTCAACAAATGCCTGATATTTATCCTCCATGTCTTCTCTCGATGTTGACATGCATCCAAACTCTTGTGGACAACTACACCTTGTGTCTGAAACTTCCAATCCTCATTCAAAATTGTGCTTGCTTCCCAATGCGTAGTTCCTTGAATGAATGCTCTAACATCTAGGATCCGTATGAGCAAACTCTAATCCATTGGTGTCCTTGAGTAGAATGTTGAGTTTTGCCTCTATATTTTTCTTCTGATGAAATTCTGGTTTTGAATTTCCTCCATTTCAAGCACCAACTCATTTCCTTCTTTTTTGGAATCTAGAAATACCTTCCAAAGAAAATATTTGATTTTCTAGTAGAAAGTAACAACCCTATAATATATGTGTCTCAAGTTCTAGAGATTCCAGGGTTAGGGACCGAAGGTCCCATGATCTTCATCTCAATTTCTTCATCCTAGGTGCAGTATTGTTTAATCTTCACCCAATCTTTTGCTTGTGTTATTTCTCTTTGAATACAGGTAGGGGTTTGGAATAAATATGTCAAGGCTTGGATTCCCTAACCTCTACAAGGACCATGGGATGAGAGTTGATGTTGTGGTCTCACTTCGAATGACATCCTCTAGCTTTGCTAGCCATCGGTGTAGTTGCAACATGGACAGAAGGTTGATGCATACTAGAGGGGAAGAAAGATAGGATTCGTTGAGGGGAGGTTAGGGGGGGATAAGAAGGGGTTTTATCCCTAAGGATAGGAACATAGAAATTTAGGTGGCATGTGAATGGAGTAAGGGAGAGCAAGATCGTAACCTCAACAAGAATGAGAGAGCAGGGAATAGTTAGGGGGTTAATGCAGACAATTTTGAGAGGAGGGTGTTACCAGTGTAGAGACAGAGTGTCTAGGCTAAGAGGAGGGCTAGTTGGTCCTTACTTTAAATCTATGGAAACAAATTACAAAATCCTAAGAGTGAGCCCGACAGAGAAAAATAAGTGGAGAATTATCATAATGAACCTGCAAATTAGGCGAAGAAGGAACATAGTTGAGATGTTGTAGAGAGGGAGTTTCTCGAGAGGCTAGCAGGGTCATAATGCCTCGGTTAGATCCATAATCCGCAACGAACTTGAAGTAAAGAACCATAACTGCCATCATTGTTGTAGCTTCTCCATCATATTGTTGTACACCCTACAAGGTAAAGTGTCTCATCAAAGATTAAACATGGCAGCTAACAATTGCCTTGTCCTCTCCTAGACCCTTTATAAAGAGAAGTTCGAACTATTTTATTGAAAGAAAATAAAAAAAAACTTTTATAGTAAAGACATTCCATTGTCTTTTCAAACAAATTTACCCACATAGGAGGAAAAGGTAAGCAAAAAAACACTACAACCATTATATTAATTAATAATAATAATAAACACCACTTACTTGGAGTGAAAAAGAAATCTTACTCACTCAAACTTCGCTCACCAGTTTACTTTAGATGGCAGTGAGTCATTTAAAAAAAAGAAATGTCAAAGCCCCAGTCAAATTTAGTTGGCTATTTTGGCCTTCACCAATTCTAATAACAATGCTTGCCCCAATTCTAACAATCCTTGTCCGTGACTTAGGTTTTACTTTAGAGGGCAATAACTAAAAATAATAATAAATGTGGGGACTATGTGGAAGCCCCCTATCCTGAGGAGGCTTTCCCGTGGGTGGACGGGAAGCACAAGATCGGTAGATCCAACGTAGGTAAACCTTCAACTTATTTGTTTTATTAATTCGAATTTGAAAAAACAAAATTAAAACTCAAAAAAAAACTGTAATAAAGGAAGTGTAGAGTATTAGTAGAGGAGAGCGACTGATTGACCGTTGGAGGTGTGTTTCTATGTATAAAGAACCATTCATTTCTTCGCAATTATTCATTCTTCACATCTGATCGGATCTGATTTGAGTTAAAAGCTACCACCAAATTCGGCTCTGCAATCTTTGCCTATCATATCAAATCATGGCGGGTGTAGAACTGGTCCATTCCCCTGCTGCAACCACCTCCACCTCTAACTCTGTAGAAGAGGTTACTGCCATTCTTATTTACATTCTCACCTCGTCGAATTCTGTATACAAGGCTGCTTTTAATCTCTTCTTCTTATGAAATTCATTGATCTGTTTTATTGTCCTGGAGGGAACTCAGACTTTGCCATCAACTGCTGGAGAACCAGAGATCGCTAAGGTAGTAGTAATTTAGGCTTTCTCTTTTTTTTGTTGGATTTTTCTTATTTGCGCCCATTTGTCTCGGTCTCGGTTTCATTATGAAACCTCTAGATTGTTAGTTTTTCTTAATCAAATGTGTTTTGCTTCAAAATTTCTTCAATGGCCCCCGAACGTTGGGACTGATTCTGTACCTGCATCACCATACATTATCTGAACGTGTTTCCATGTGATTATTATTGCAGGATCTCAATGATTCAACGACAGATTTGCTCGACCGGATTCAGAGCCTCAAAAAGGTAGGTAGTAATAAGCATTTGTAATGGCTTATTGCTTTATTTGCTGTTAGCAGTTTTAGATTTGATGCTTCGAAAGTTATTCCGTGTTTCACGTATTTTCGAATGCCTTTCAGGACTTGCAAGATTGGCGTGGTAAACTCGATACTCAAGTCAAGACCTACGGACAGGTATGGAATACAAAAATATATTCTCTCAATTCTTTCACGTATTTTATTCTATGGGTAGCGTTTACAGTTTCGAGATCTTCCTGACAAAACCATTGGCATGGCTTTCGGGGTTCTATGCTCTTGCAGTCTTTCAAAAGCTATTTTATTTAGGATTTTGCATCAACATATGCAAATATCACCACCCAAAAACCCATATACTTTTTAATACTTGACAAGGTTCCAGAGACACAAATATCATACCAGGATTCTTGCAGCAAGAGCTCGGGAAGGTCCTCTCTGAGAAGGAGTATTGAGTACCACCTCTGCAGTAGCATGTTCAGCCTGTCTCAATGTGTTGCAATAATTTGGGCTCTCAAAGACTTCTCCATTGAAATTAACAGTAGATTTAAATCTGGGTGCATGATCAGGCCCCTCTCTGATACAGGAGTGCCCCTCTCTAATACAGGAGTACGATGGCAGGTTGAAGCACCTCCTTTGAGCAAGCTCCTGGGGCTGATTCTTATATATCTCTGTCAATGACCTTCAAAACATACAACAATCGAAATTAATTTAGAGTCTTCCTCACCACCCAAAACCCATATACTTTGTAATACTTGACAAGGTTCCAGAGACTAGCCTTTTTGACTGACTTTCTAAGGGACCTAACCAAACAGACAAATATGAACCAATAACCTAATCAAGCCCACAGAAGTACAGTGGCATCCAAAGTGCCAAGTTTAGAGACAAATATTTTAATAGGATATAGATCCAAGTTATATTCAGGCGTTTGAAGACCAAAAACAAGTATTTCAATCCAAAAACAAATCCAGAAATCAGTGACGACCAACCCAACCCACTAAGACCTTTTACTCGTGAGAAAGAGAGACATAATATGTTCTTCAAAGTTATGGTTGTCACCAGGTTGGAACCAACCAAGAAGGTAAGGCCTTTGGGGACCAAGTCTCAAATTATATAAAAGCATACCCACAAAATACCCAAGTTCATTCAAGTCCCATGCAGGAGAAACCTCTGAGATAGATAGCCCTAAAACATTCCTGCAACATCCTATTTTCATTGAAACAAAATCATTCCATAGCCAATGCTCAAATGGATAACTATATATTCATAAGATACATAAATAGCCCTAACTGTATATTCACATGCCTGATAACATGCCAAAAGATAACTAGTGTCCATTAATCTAAACTTTAAAAAATTCATTCCCGCAACATCTTTTCATTGAAAAAATAATCAATCCTTGGAATGTATACAGAAATATAGATGTTGAGTATTTGGAGGTTATAACCAAGAAATCTGAAGTAAGCTTTCCATTAGAGAAGCGTCCTATAGGTATCCCACCAGGAAAATCTCTGCCGTAAGGCAGGAAGTTGCACTTCCCCGGTGTATTGATGTTATTGGTGCTTTCCAGCGTCAAGAGTAGAGTCTACTCACACAATTAAGAAACTGTGGTGTGCGTTGACCTTGAACCACCTCTGAACTCACTCGGAACTTGATTAGTTGTCAAATTAGGCAATGCTGCATTTAAAACGAAATCAAGACCATCAACAGACATGATATATGAGAACCAAACAGAAAACAGTTACAACAAAACTAGAAAACTAATACAAGACTGGAAAAACGAGTAGGTTGCGTAGCGCAGAAGACAGCCGGCCTCGAGACCTTGGCCTCCACGCCTCGGAAGACAAGTGACTACCAAAAAAATCAAAAAGACCTTGGCTGTCATTGTATTATCAATTTGGATGACAGTTTAATAATTGCTATCAATAAAAATCAAAGATACCTTAGTTGTCATTGCAGCAGTAGGGTAGCTTTTACCCATGAATTCACCTCCAAGTTGCACAATGACGTTGGCAAAGCTTTTATTTTAGTTCTAGATAAATCCAACACCTTGAGGCAAGTGAGGTTGATAAGAAATTCCTCTGGAATCTCTTCTAATTCTTTATTTCCTCTGAGTATTAGACTTACCAGTTTTGTGCAAGTGAGGTTGATAAGAAATTCCTCTGGAATCTCTTCTAATTCTTTATTTCCTCTGAGTATTAGACTTACCAGTTTTGTGCATTTCAATCCTTTTTGTTGGAGACATACATTCTTTTACAATTCTCCCTAACTTCCAAAGGAAATTGTTCATGCATTTGACCTGCCCTAAATAAGCAATTTTCCTCCTTCTCTCCAATGTAGATTGCCATATCCCTGAGAACATCGTGAGCTTTTAAGAAAACTATTCCCTCTGGAAAGCGCTCTTCCTCAAACAAGCAACGATCTACAAGCAATCTTATATAACTCTTCGCTGTCTCCTCCAACATCGCTGGGTTTTTGCTTTTAACAATCCCTTCTGCAATCGACATTCCAACCAACTTGTCCACTTCAATGTCTTTATCTTCAGGAAACATAGCACAATACAGAAAACAGTTCTTCAAGCCAGCATCGGGCAAATGATCATAACTACATCTCGATATGTGATACAGCTCGTATTCAACGCGAGGATGAGTTCTTGGAAAATTCGGATCCACTGTTTACATCTGGCTTAAAGCAAGTGTCCACTGATCTACAGCCGTGATGCCAATCATTGTTGAGGCAATTACATTTATTGCCAAGGGAAAACCCTTACAATCGACGGCTACTCTTCTGGCAATATGCTCTATACCGTCAGGAAGATGCCCATCTTTGAAAGCTACATTGTGAAACAACTCCCATGCTTCCTCTGGGGATAGGGGTTGCAATTGTAAGGACTTTTCTGTGTTCATTTATCGAATCAGATCTCCATTGCGAGTAGAGAATACGACTCTGCTTCCTTTGCCATTGCCAATTTCTACGCCTAATTGTTGCAGATTCAATGGATCCCACATGTCGTCTAAAAAAAA
>LPNX010594859.1:70744-84867 GCA_001517045.1 Pseudotsuga menziesii | reverse complement strand
GAAATTTCCTAATCTTGAGATGTGCAGACAATTTCATCTTCTTCAGATCAGCATTAGAACCGAAAAAACTACTGTCTAAATTGATTGTCTGAGCAATACAACTCTGCAACTCTAAAATAGAAAATTGAGACACAGTGACCCAAATGACAACATCAAAAATGTTCCTGACCTTAAAGTAGTTGTAGACTTTTTTGAGCAATGTGGTTTTTCCAATACCGCCCATTCCCCAAACCCCAATTAAGCCAACTTGGGGAGTTTCCATGAGCTACCTTTTTAGCTGTATCTCTGCATCCTTATTTTTCTCACCGACAAAGCCGTAATCTGGTCCATCTTGAAGTAATAGCTCTGCATGATACGGTGCCGACGAGACAATCCCTCTAGCGTTGTGAAAGACATAAATGTCGGCTTGAACCTCTCTAAAGAGCTCCTCAAAATTAGTATTCCATTGTCTGATTTTCCTAGCGATTTTGACCTTGGGTCTCAATTCGCACTAATAATTGACATTGTTGTAAGGACTAAATCGATACATGGTTAGATGTCATGCATTGGATTCCAACCAAGATAGAGTTGCGATAATATTGGTGCAATTTGCATAAATATGTTTTTGCATTCTAAGAATTTTAGTATTTGGGCTTGATATCAATACGAGTATTATTGCTTTTGGATATTGTCGTGTTTCATGAATTGCCATTTTTCTATGAATGATATGTTGTGATACATGTTATATGGTTATATGTGAACATTAGGGTTATATGAGAGTGTATATGAATGAATGTTAATTACTTTAATCCTACAAATGATGATGACGGTGGTGGTTGTTAATGTTCACTTAGTTTTCTTTATAGTTTTGTTTGTGTGCTTGCAAAGCTTTATGAAAAGAAATCCTACATCACTTCCTTCTTTCACGATGTATTATCGTAATGAGAAGTCATCTTCAATTCTTCGGGTTATACTTCATTCATATGCAAGGACGATATTGCCTTCATACTAAATGATAAATGATAACCTCTTTTATTTGAGCTTGGGTCTCAATTTGCACTAATAATTGACTTTGTTGTAGGGACTTAATCAATACATGGTTAGAAGTCATGCATTGGATTCCAACCAAGATAGAGTTGCAGCAATATTGGTGCAATTTGCCTAAATATGTCTTTGCATTCTAAGAATTTTAGTATTTGGACTTGATATCAATATGAGGATTATTAGTTTTGGATATTGTCGTGTTTCATGAATTATGTTTCTATGAATGATATGGTGTGATACATGTTATATGGTTATATTGTTGAAGTATTTGTAACTTCAGAATGTATTCACTTGTATATTTTATATATTGTATTTCATTGGCCCCCAATGGTCCTATCGGGAGAATCATTAATGTAATCAAGTCATGTAAAGTCATAGAGGTTAAACCTTCTTGTTGTTCATAGAGGTTAAACACCACTTACTTGGAGTGGAAAGGAAATCTTACTCACTCAAACTTCGCTCACTAATTTACTTTACATGGAAATAGGTAAATTTAAAAAAAAATGTCGAAGCCCTTTTGAGGGGAAGAATTTGACTTGTAAATTGCTCGTTGAGAGGTGATTGGCTCATCAAATACAGTCCAAAAAAACTAAAAACCATCATAATTCTACTTTAAAATTGTCAAAACTAGTTACAAAGTTGTCAAAAACGCCAAATTTGATTAGCTATTTCGACCCTCACCAAGTCTAACAATGCTTGCCCCAATTCTCAAAATGAACTCCTATGAATTAGTTTTTATTTTACATGGAAATAATTAAAAATAATAATAAATGTGGAAGCCCCCCTACTCTAACAAGGCTTTCCTGTCAATTAAGGGCTTGCGTAGGTGGATAGGAAGCACAAGAACAGTAGATCCAACGTAGGTAAACATTCAACTTATTTGTTTTATTTAATTCGA
Source organism: Pseudotsuga menziesii (assembly GCA_001517045.1). NCBI lineage: Eukaryota > Viridiplantae > Streptophyta > Pinopsida > Pinales > Pinaceae > Pseudotsuga > Pseudotsuga menziesii. The sequence continues at coordinate 82,946 of LPNX010594859.1, read as the reverse complement.
AATTGGAAAAAAAATGGTAATAAAGGAACTCTAGAGTATTAGTAGAGGAGAGTGACTTATTGACCGTTGGAGGTGTGTTCCTATGTATAAACATCCATTCATTTCTTGGAATTTATTCATTCTCCACATTTGATGGGATATGATTTGAATATCCGTATAGAGGTATCGGGCCGAACACTTTGTTGGGTTCCATTGAGATCCTTTACTCTCTTCTCGTGCAAACCATAATGCTTTGAAATCCACCCAATCTTGGATTTCAGGCTTCTTCGGATGCCACAACATGTCCCTCACCAAAATGATTTGGTCCCGACAACATAACCATTTGTTGAACTTATGGCGTATCTTTGATCAAGGTTGAGTCCCTTCCCTCTTGCGCACAACAAAGCCCAAGATATCATCCTCACAGAGTAGAGCCGAGTCGGCAACACCTGCGATGCACCCGAGATATCTTTCTATGGTTAACTACCAGAACGAGGTCTCTGCAGTTGGGTTGGGGATTTCAAGTCCCTTGGCTTATCGCTAAGGTGCTCAACCGAACCTTGTGGGTGGATTATTTATGCTTACTATACGCAGTTGGGCTCTAACTCAGTGCCTCCCTTGCAAATAATGCAGCATTAAACCAAGCAAAAACCAGATACATTCAACTTATAACAGTGTGACTCATGTATATAAACCCATTCATAAGCAAATACATAAGCATTCATTCACAGCAACATATACACATGCGACTTAAATACATTCAACATTTACACATAAAACACAAAATATAACATGGAAACCCATCCGGGAAAAACCACAAAGGTGCTCTTCATTTGGCATGAGAAATATATGGCACCTTTGGTCTGTGCACTAAGCTATAGACTCTTCTCTAGATCTTCCTTGCTTATATTTACAGACTCATCTCTTCTCTCATGCTCTGTTCTTTGATATCTCTAGTCTTTCTCTATTTGACTCTACTACTAATCCACACAGAGCCTCAATCGACTCAGTTTCTTGTACACTTCTATGCACTTAGCTGTAGATTCTTGACTCAATGGACTTAGCAAAACTAACACACAACAATAACCAGGGAGATTCTAAGGAATCTCTGGTGTCTAACCCGCATACAACTTCAGTTCATCCTTTTATAGACTATTTACCTGTATCTTTCTGAGTCGAATTCCTATACTTAGCCAGCATGTTGTCTTTCCTATTCTAGCGCCACATGACAGAAGGCACTAACGACCTAACTTAGAAAGATACCTTCATACGTGCGGTTTACGCCAGCTCTAGCCAGCCTCATACCCACGATCTTTATGACCTGCCACTTTCTGACCCTTGCGCCATTTCACACCTTCTCACATGGCTCCACTTCGTCACCTTCTTTCTTTGTTGTGTCATTTTCCTCTATCGCGACCTTTCTTATGTCATGGAATTTTCTCTGTCGCAGCATCTTCTTTTGTCACGATATATTCTTCTTCAACTGCTTCCCCTTTATCTCTCTATGTCATACCTCATTCTCCTTCTTTCCCTTCATCCGCTCTTCCCTCATTCATTCCGTCGTAGCTCCTTCTGCTTTTACCTTAGCTCCTTTCCATACTTTAAGCATAATTCTAAGTGAAATATGCTTACCTATCCCTAGGCCCGACACATAATATATAAATGTATAAATAAATAAATATTAAATATTAATATTAATATTAATTATTTATTACTAATATTAATATATATTAATAATTAATAACGATAAATTAGTTAATTAGAAAAAACTAGAAACATGTACCCTTTCATTTGAAAAGGCACGATAAGGCTTATATAAATCCCTACAAATGTACATGTAAATCATATATCTTATCTCATACTTGTATACATATATTCTTTTATCCAAATGGATTTCAATATACTATTCCAAATATTTTGGTAGTATGTGTGTGAGCGAACTTTTGTTCGGCTCAATGGCCTTGAGTAGAATGTTGAGTTTTGCCTCCAAATATTTCTTATGTTGAATAATTTTCCTATTCTGGTTTTGAATTTCCTCCATTTCAAGCACCAACTCATTTCCTTCTTTTTTGGCATCTAGAAAGATATTCCCAAGAAGAGATTTGATTTTCTAGTAGAAAATAACAATATGATAATATATGTCTCGCAAGTTCTAGAGATTCTAGGGGTAGGGTCCCAAGTTCTAGAGATGTATTTATCCTAGGTACAGTCTTGTTCAATCTTAACCCAATCTTTTGCTTATGCTTTTTCTCTTTGAATACATGTAGGGGTTTGGAATAAATATGTCAAGGCTTGGATTCCCTAACCTCCACCACGACCATGGGATGAGAGTTGAAGTTGTGGTCTCTCTTCGAACGACATCTTCTAACATTGATAGCCATCGGTGTAGTTGCAACATGGACATAAGGTTGATGCATACAAGCAAGAGGAGGATTCGCTAAGGGGAGGTTAGGAGGGATAAGAAGGGGTTTTATCCCCAAGGATAGGAACATAACAATTTAGGTGGCCTGTGAATGGAGTAAAGGAGAGCAAGATCGTAACCTCAACAAGAATGAGAGAGCGAGGAACAATTACGAGGTTAATGTAGACGGGTTTGAGAGGAGGGTGTCACTAGTGTAGAGACATAGTGTCGAGGCTAAGAGGGAGGGCTAGTTGCTCCTTACCTTAAATCTATGGAAACAAATGACAAAATCCTAAGAGTGATCCCGACAGAGAAAAAGAAGTGGAGAATTACCATAATGAACCTGCAAATTAGGCAAAGAAGGACCATAGTGGAGATGTTGTCAATGTGACATCCCTCTATTACATCAACATAAATCGTGAAAAAATTTGAGTTTTTAATTACCTTTGTTTGCATGTCATGCTAAGTTATAACTCAAACGTTAGAATCTTATCCTTAATAAAGATCAACACATAATAGTTTAGGAAGGAACCTTAGGGATAAATAAGATCTTTACTCAACTTATAAACAAGTTGTTTCATACTCATCAAAATATCAATCTTCATTTTGTCAAGGTGGCTGTAAATTGCGAACATCGATTATTATTATCAATCCACTTAGGTACTACTGAATTTTTCATGGGAAAACAATACATACCTTCTTTACAAGTATTCAACTATATTCTACTATCCAAACGTTCCACTTCTGTATTCAGTCTTGCTATTCATTTGCAGCGTTTATTGATTATTTATGACAATATATATATACACCCAAAATTGTAGATCAATTCGTTTATATAGCCTTTCAACTTAATGGACTATCCAATTTTCTTTAGGTAGAACCTGAGGGGTGCACCTTCATGTGTTTTAAAGTCATACAAACACCATTACAAATCTAACAACACACCAATCATATGGATGCAATGTCAAAACATACTATTGTTTAGCATTCATTTTTATGGTACTTTAAACAACTTAGTGTGTGGAATATGATTACTTTCCTTGATCATTCTCCATGCAACATCAAGTCAAACAATGACAGAACATAGCATGATACAAGAAAATGGACACATGAAACACAAACCAAGAAGGACAACAATGTACGTGGTTCGCCCAACCCCTGGGCTATGTCCAAAAAAATGGTCACGTCATGTGACATCTATTATAAAAATTTGCAATCTGCAATCTTAATATTGCCATATTTTCTTCAAATTCTTCTCACACACTCTCTCACTGAGAGTATTGTTAACCAAACATTGTACATATCAGCATCATTAATTTATTTCAAGATATCCATACCATAATGTATAACCTATGCATAAACGTCCTTCCTTTGAGAACTATCATATTTATATGTATACAAGACATTAGGTATAACAATGAAACACCTTTACAGATGAGGCTTTCCCTTTACCTATTCCAGGATTTTAGCCAGTACTACAACATATCTTCCTAAAGATCGCCTTACCCTTAACAAACAAATTAGGTCTGCAATTAAACAAATAAACCTTTTACATCTTTATTTTGAAGTATAAAATATATTAGCACAAAAGGGGTGGCTTCTCGTCAAAGCTAGGTTCACCTTCTAGACTTAACCCATCAACTCCTTGTCAGGAACATCCCAGTCAAAGGCTCATACGTCACATAAATCTCTTCAGATTTAACACATATCGAGAGTAAGAACTGTCACCCTAGAAATACTGACCTAAGGGCGTAGCATAAGTCGAAGGTGAGGAACCCTAGAGACACACACTCGGATCTCCAAGAAAACTTTTTAAAACCCAAAACAATTGCGGCTTGGGATCTCGATCAGAGGCTGGCACAAAATTGGGTCCATCATACAGTGGTCTAAAACTCAACTATTAGGTCGCAGCTCTCAGGTGTGAGATTGGGGTATTAGCTCTCACCCCCACCCATCTTGTTAAGAATTATATTACGCTTGGGAGGCCACTCAGGCATATCTCTTCACAGAGAAAGAGAGGAACATCTTCCTCTTAGCGCAAAGATGGAGCACGAGTCAACAGTTAGCACAGTTGGAAAACTCAAAAAGGAAAACAAAAACATCTCAAGAACAAAATATGCTTCCGTGCTACCACCACATCACGCCCAGAGACCGGTCGCTATACAAAAAGCCTTATGTCATTGGCGGTCCTGAGTGTCCATCTAAATCCCCCCCCTTATCTTACTTAAATTATCATGCGTGACTTAGTTTTTATGAAAGGTAGGAGCAAAGCTAGTTTCAATCATTTTAACAACGATTATACATAAAAAGAGGTGATTACTCCTTCTAATACAAACCTCAAAATCACAGCAATTCACAGAAAAAAGGAGGCGCAAGGTGCTTGCTAAGTCATGAAGGAATTGACCACCGATTCCAGATTAGCACCCATTACTTAACACGAGAAGGAGCCTTCTCAAAAGGCTAATTTTCATATTGGACCTAGGAGGAGCCAAAATGAGGAATTCCTGATACAAAAAGAAGGAAGAACCTTTAAAGAAAGATTCATTGAAGTGCTGGTTGACAGACAGAAAGAGAGCCTTGCTTCTCGATTGCTGCGTAAGATTAAACTCAGTCAAGATCTAGATTCGGGCGGGGATCAGGCTCTCGGTCTGCTAGAAGGGATGTGTACACAAGGATTCAAAAAGCCTATGATTTTGGGTTAACCAAAGCATAGTTCAACCATGCCTGCATTATCCAAACGAAACCCTCAAACTATTTATAATTTCTACCAGTTAAAAATAATGGAAAACAATAGAATCCATCTAACATACCGGGGTTCATTACTCCAGTTTAAAAATAAAAGAAGTTTGATAAAAGGAAAGGAGGTAGGAATACGTATCAGCATACTCATTCAGTTGTTTTCCCCAAGTCGTAGAGGCTAAGGCGCAGCGCCCTTTCCTCAACAAAAAATCACACATGCCACCAGGGTTTGGAATGGCTCCTTCCAACACCATGAATGCACAGAGGCCGATTCCTGAGCCGTCCTCCCCCCTATAAACGTAGAGATCATCCCTTTATAAAGGAATATAACCTTCTCTTCCCCAACTGGATAGTTGTTGGTGTAATAAATCTAGTTTCCCCTCTTAGTTGTCCAAGAGCCAATTAACTCCAAGATTCTCCAATGTTTGACACAGTTTTCCTGACCTCCTCATGTTATGGGAATAAATTTTTGGCGTTTCCCCTTATTATAGGAGTAATTTTCTTTCCTTTTATTAAGGGAGTGGCAGTCATGATTTTTCCTCTACTAGACTTACTAAAAAAAGATAATCCCCTTAATTCAACTTCTTCAGCTAACACAGTTTATGCCTTTTCATTTAAAACATTGCATATAGATATATGNATATATTTATATTTATGTCTTTTGCACATATTATATTTGTTATGTGTGTGTTTTATACATGTTCTAAATTCGTTCTTACCTAAATTGGCGTCTACGACACCTACCAATAAATGTCGTAGCAAGCTTTCCTTTGCCATATCATTTAGGTATTGAAGAACTGGGTCACTAGTCTTTTATTGGACTCGGTTGTCCAAATTGAAGTTGCACTGACGTCTTAAGCCTCCCAAGTCCATGACATAGGAATTAGATCACCTACACACAGGGTTCTGCTGGTGGGGCCTTGGCCTCGAGCTCCTCACTAGAGAATAAATACATTCAAAAATTACAAAATATTCAAAGGAATTAAAGAGGGATATTACATCCTCCGTCCCTTAAGATAACACCATCCTCGGTGTTCCAACATTTTTCTTTGACCAACTTTCCTTCTTCTATTTCGTCATCTTTCTTCCTTTTTATCTCTTCGTTCTAAACCCCGAAGATCTTTCGGTACTTCTCAAGTCCCTATCATTGAAGACCTGCAATTTTCCTGCAACAAGTTCGGGTCTAGCCCAGTTTTTCTTCAGTATATCATGTCAAAAAATTATAATTTGACTTAAATATAAGCCATAGATCCTTTTTGCATTGTGACATATATATGCATGTTTGCTAACATCAACATTGAAAACAATGTATAACTCAGAAATCCAACACTATACAATTTCCATAATCCACAGTGGTTTCAATATACATGTCAGTTCTATTTGCCAATAAATAGACATATTTCCTCATAGGTACAAGTTTACCTGTAAGGCACATACCTCTTCCCAGCATTATTCCTTTTCTGGATGTCTTCCATCCCAGCACTCCAAGTGCTAACAGTACTTTGAGTACCAATCCAAGCGACCCAACACAAGGACGATACCCTTCCTTAGGCATATCTCCTTCTTGTGCTATTTAGGGTGCTTTTCCATTATTCCTTTCTCTGGATGCCCTCCATCCCAGCACTCGAAGTGCTAACAGTACTCCGAGTACCAATCCAAGCCACCCAACACAAGGATGATACCCTTGTATCTCCTTCTTGTGCTATTCAGGGTGCTTCACCAAGCTTAGGCACCTCTGTTCTCGCACACCACCACGACACCTAGAGGTTATTCTCTTCACATAGCCCCCACTCTTGTGACAGTCCTCTTAATGTGTGCGGAACGAGTCTTTAACCAAAACATCTTACATCTAGGTCTCCCCAGAATGCATAATGGTCCCTAGCTGGCCTGAGGGAAAACAGGTAGCTTTCATCCACTACCTCCATCACCACTTCCTTGTGGTGACAACTTTATGTGCATGAGATTTTTCTCATATCTTCTTAACTCATTACAGTCCTAGAGCTTTAGCACTCCTCATGGCCACCATTTCCCATGCCTGCAATCACTCCATAGATGGTCAGTTTATCATATTATTAATTCAAAGAACATTAAACCTTTTAGCATAAGTCATGCCTTACTTCATTTCTCATTCATCAAATAAGAGCCTTTTCAATTTCTTATAACAACACAATTCGTAAGAAACCACATAAAACATGGAACTGGATCTGCAGTGGTAATTTTTTCCAAAGAAAACTTTAGATAGCCCCTTATCACTTCTCTGCTGTAGGTGGACGGTACCCAGTATAACCTCATAAATATTGATTACAATGCTTAGCTAGTAAAGACATCAATTGATGCATACAATAGAGGTAGCAACCCCAGGATCAATCACAAGACCTACTACATAAAACACAAAACATTCAACCACTCACAGTAGCCCACCAGATTATCTTCAATGGTAAATATATCCAACTATCCTTAACAATGTGTGCCATTCCAGAAAAAATTGAAAATATGCTTCTTATACCAATGAATCTATACTGTAACTAAATAGCAAATAATAAGTCCCATAATACAACTAGATTCTCTAGAAATTGCCTACATGATTATGATGCACATGTTTAAAGATGTAATTCATTTAGCATGCAGTATTGCTTCGGTCACTTATCATCTATCTTTGACCTACAAATACAATGCACATTTCACAATTATTAAGCCGCACAAAACAAAATTGGACTGCAATTGTACTTTAAACTTTAATGTAAAAGGCCACTTACAGTAACTACCACAACTTCAATTGCAAGATCTATCCTTGTTTAATGCTACGATAAACTCATTAAAGAAAATCAATAATAATTAATAAGTGTCATGATAAAGCTAGAAACTCTAACCATTGATTATGATGCACAAGTTTAGCAGCGCAATAATCTCTGGCAATTGATTATGATGCACAAGGTTAGCTCCGTAATTTATTTAGCATATACAATTCCTTCTGTCACCCGTCATCAGTGATTGACCCTCACCAACTAAAAGAAAAGGACACCTTTCACTATTGTCAAGCCACACAAAGCAATATTAGGCTGCAATTGTTCTTCACCCTTAAATGTCAAAAGGTCATAGGCGGTAACTCTCATAGTTATTTAATTGTAATGTTTGTTCCTTTTCAATGCTGCAATACGTCATTGAAGAAATACAAGTTCTACAAAATCATCAGAAATACATCCTACTTGTGGAGCAGGGAGTAAACATTCAATAGGGGATGGAATCAATTTCATCTGACTTTCTTGATTTCAACCTTACCAATTCAAAAATAAGTTTCACCTGATGTTTCCATTGCTTCAATTCTCTCAAAGTTTATAGATCCTCCTAATGTGTGACTTTTAGCAACTCACTGGTTCTTGACTATAGACATCCTCCAACCATTCAAAATATTGCTGGAAATTGCTAACAAAAAAAATATTTACTTCAGATATATACCCTTTAAGAAAAGAATATATAATGAATGGATGCATACCAGGGTGAATAAAATGTAGAAAATGGACCTGCCAAAAATATTATATAAAAAAAATATAATCTAGACCTGAAATTGGAGTAGGATATGCAATAATCAATTGAAAAATCGTGCATAAACGCATCCCTGTGGGGTATTAATGTGGAAAGAAATTCTTCTAAAAGAAGGAGAATATTGATGTTGAAATGAAAGGAGTATTCATGTATAATGAAATGACTTCGAAGGAAATCCCATCGTAGGGAAATGCCACAAAATCAAGATAGGGTGAATTAAATCCTTGTAAATGAAGAAGAGTATGGTCCCACAACATGACACTATCACTAACAATGTTAATATTGAAGGAAGCCATCTTCCATTAATGCTATTTACATCCACATTTGGACTTCTATCCCAGAGCCATTTTTCAGGTTGGCAAAGCTTTTCATACCAGTAATGCCTCATAATAACTATCTTTTACATTTTATACTTATAGATGGAGCATTCACCATGCAAAGGAACTTAATAGAGTGACTAGCATGGTACTCATCTGGTTTTAATTCGACAACTGATCCCGAGAGAGTATGAACTGCCATGTCACAACTTCTTCCAAATGTAATCCTGCAAAACTATCATGTTAGCCCATTCTTAAGGGTCCAGTTTTCTAGCTGGCTCTGATACCATATGTGACATCCCTCCATTACATCAACGTAAATTGTGAAAAAAAAATGAGTTTTTAATTACCTTTGTTTGCATGTCATGCTAAGTTATAACTTAAACGTTAGAAGCTTATCCTTAATAAAGATCAACACACAATAGTTTAGGAAGGGACCTTAGGGATAAATAAGACCTTTACTCAACTTATAAACAAGTTGTTTCATACTCATCAAAATATCAATCTTCATTTTTTCAGGGTGGCTGTAAATTGCGAACATCGATTATTATTATCAACCCACTTAGGTGCTACTGAAATTTTCATGGGAAAACAATACATACCTTCTTTACAAGTATTCAACTATCTTCTACTATCCAAACGTTCCACTTCCGTATTCAGTCTTGTTATTCATTTGCAGCGTTTATTGATTACTTATGACAATATATATATACACCCAAAATTGTAGATAAATTCGTTTATATAGCCTTTCAAATTAATGGACTATCCAATTATCTTTATATAGAACCTGAGGAGTGCACCTTCATGTGTTTTACAGTCATACAAAAACCATTACAAATCTAACAGCACACCAATCATATCGATGCAATGTCAAAACATACTATTGTTTAGCATTCATTTTTATGGTACTTTAAACAACTTAGTGTGCGGAATACGATTACTTTCCTTCATCATTCTCCATGCAACATCAACTCAAACAATGACAGAACATAACACGATACAAGAAAATGGACACATGGAACACAAACCAAGAAGGACAACAATGTATGTCGTTCGCCCAACCCCTTGGCTACGTCCACAAAAATAGTCACGTCATGTGACATCTATTATAAAAATTTACAATCTGCAATCTTAATATTGCCATATTTTCTTCAAATTCTTCTCACACTCTCTCACTGAGAGTATTGTTAACCAAACATTGTACATATCAGCATCATTAATTTCTTTCAAGATATCCATACCATAATGTATAACCTATGCATAAACGTCCTTCCTTTGAGAACTATCAGATTTATATGTATATAAGACATTAGGTATAACAATGAAACATCTTTACAGATGAGGCTTTCCCTTTACCTATTCCAGGATTTTAACCAGAACTACAACATATATTCCTAAACACCACCTTACCCTTAACAAATGCATTAGGTCTGCAATTAAACAAACAAACCTTTTATAGCTTTATCTCGAAGTATAAAATATATTAGCACAAAAAGGGTGGCTTCTCATCGAAGCTAGGTTCACCTTCTAGACTCAACCCATCAACTCCTTATCAGGAACATCCCAGTCAAAGGCTCATACGTCACGTAAATCTCTTCAGATTTAACACATGTCGAAAGTAAGCAATGTCAACCTAGAAATACTGACCTAAGGGCGTAGCATAAGTCGAAGGCAAGGAATCCTAGAGACACACACTCGGATCTCCAAGAAAAATTTTTAAAACCCAAAACAACCACGGCTTGGGATCTCGATCAGAGGGTGGCACCAACTCGGGTCCATCATACGGTGGTCTAAAACTCAACTATCAGGTTGCAGCTCTCAGGTGTGAGATTGGGGTATTAGCTCTCACCCCCACCCATCCTATTGAGATAGTATCTTATGCTTGGGAGGCCGCTTAGGCGTCGCTTTTCACAGAGTAAGAGAGGAACATATTCCTCTTAGCGCATAGATGGAGCATGAGTTAGCAATTAGCATAGTTGGAAAACTCAAAAAGGAAAACAAAAACATTTCGCGAACAAAAGATGCTTCCGTGCTACCACCACATCACGCCCAGAGACCCGTCGCTATACAAAAAGCCTTATGTCGTTGGCGATCCTGAGTGTCCATCTAAATTTCCTCCCCCTTATCTTACTTAAATTATCATGCATTACTTAGGTTTTATGAAAGGTAGGAGCAAAGCTAGTTTCAATCATTTTAACAGCGATTATACATAAAAATAGGCAATTACTCCTTCTAATACAAACCTCAAAATCACAGTGATTTGTCGAAAAAAGGAGGTACAAGGTGCTGCACTAAGTCTTAAAGGAATCGACCATCGATTCCGGATTAGCACTCGTTACTTAACACGAGAAGGAGCCTTCTCAAAAGGCTAATTTTCATTTGGACCTAGGACGAGCCAAAATGAGGAATTCCTGATACAAAACGAAGGAAGAACCTTTAAAGAAAGATTCATTGAAGTGTTGGTTGATAGACAGAATGAGAGCCTTGCTTTTCGATTGCTACGTAAGCTTAAACTCAGTCAAGATCTAGATTCGAGTGGGGATTAGGCTCTCGGTCTTCTAGAAGGGATGTGTACACAAGGATTCGAAAAGCCTATGATTTTGGGTTAACTAAAGCATAGTTCAACCATGCTTGCGTTATCCAAACGAAACCCTCAAACTATTTCTAATTTCTGCGAGTTAAAAAGAACGGAAAAAAATAGAATCCATCTAACATACCGGGGTTCGTTACTCCTGTTTAAAAATAAAAGAAGTTTGATAAAAGGAAAGGAGGTAAGAATACGTATTAGCATACTCATTCAGCTATTTTCCCCAAGTTGTAGACGCTAAGGCGCAACCCCCTTTCCTCAACAGCAAATTACACATGCCACCAGGGTTTGGAATGGCTCCTTCCAACGCCATGAATGCGCAGAGGCCGATTCCCGAGTCATCCTCCCCCTTATAAATGTAGAGATCATCCCTTTATAAAGGAAGATAACCTTCTCTTCCCCATCTAGATAGTTGTTGGTGTAATAAATATAGTTTCCCCTCTTAGCTGTCCAAGAGCCAATTGACTCCAAGATTCTCCAATGTCTGACACAGGTTTCCTGACCTCCTCGTGTTATGGGAATAAATTTCTGGCATTTCCCCTTATTACAGGAGTAATTTTCTTTCCTCTTATTAAGGGAGTGGCAGTCATGATTTTTCCTTTACTAGACTTATTCAGAAAGATAATCGGGCCTTAA
>LPNX010594859.1:53181-70366 GCA_001517045.1 Pseudotsuga menziesii | reverse complement strand
CACGTGCATGTTGTATTTTTTTATCCAATTTAACCTATGGATAATAAATCTATGGATAATATATATATATAGATAGATAGATAGATAGATAGATAGATAGATAGATATTTATGTCTTTTGCACATATTATATTTGTTATGTGTGTGTTTTATACTTGTTCTAAATTCTTTCTTACCCAAATTGGCATCTACGACACCTACCAATAGATGCCGTAGCGAGCTACCCTCTACCACATCATTTATGTAACAGATCCAAAAAAGTGGTAGGATATTTTTCCTCTAGAACTATAGATTTTAGATCTATGATACCCCTACTTTTGACAATTGGGTGAGGAAAGTAAAGCACATTGAAATAAAAATCAGCCTTTCCATTTCTGATAATAATATCAGTCATTCCATTTATTCCTAAGATCTATATTTTGTAATAGTTATCAAAAGAGCCTTTCAATAATAACTCTAGCTTTTCACCTTATTTAAACTATCTATCATCTTACAAAGATTAACAAACAATCTTCCTCCTTAGATTCAATTTATTCAAAGAAGACCTTCTCACTATGAGAACATAAAATAATATACCAATAAGATGACCTCATCAAGGGCAAACAAAATTTAAGATCCCCAAATGAACTGGGATAGAATCCTAGAAGGAATGCAAGTAACTTTTTACTTTTATCGAGGAGATTTAGTTATACCTAAATAGGTCATTTTCTTTTTGTTATCCATAATCAATTCGATGGGGAATTAATATAACATACATATTCTTGTCTCTTTATTTTTCCCATGAGATCCTTATGCAATCCTCCTAAACCAACTTAAGTCGTAAGGACATTTCATGCTACAAACAAAGAAAACCAGTAGGTTAATTTTCCTACATCCACTTAATTTTCCTACATCCACATGCCATTTACAATCAGACTATATAGGAAACATATACAAGTGCAGAAAGGTTATGTTTATTTATAATCCTTGAGCTCATTTATTTTTACCTTGAGTTCCTGTCTTGCAGGATGAATCAACCATTGTCTTGCAAGTACTTCAATAAATCTATGCACACGACAATTACAAGATTTTGTGCAATTTATATTTTAGAAAATAAACATGAACAACACAGGTATGACTAGTATAAACATTTGGGTTACAATCACGCTATACACCATTCATAACAACAACCTTAGGAAATCCATAATGACCATCTTATAGCAATCAGCTCGATGGATCAAAATAAAACTATCCTTTTTTCATAGTCGGATATGTATAAGTTGTATGATATCTGCCATGCTTTCAGCATATGGAAAATATCTCTTGTTTCCCTTGCAAATATTTCCCTGCATTTACAGCTTGGCTTTAACCAGGTAAGCTTCTCAAGAACATCATTTTGAAATATTAACACTATTCAAGGAAAACATGTTACCCACAAGACTTGTTATTAGTAATCATCATCCTAAAATATTAACACTATTCAAGGAAAACATGTTAGCCACAAGACTTGTTATTAGTAATCATCATCCAAAAATATTAACACTATTCAAGGAAAACATGTTAGCCACAAGACTTGTTATTAGTAATCATCATCCTGAAACATTAACACTATTCAAGAAAAACATGTTAGCCACAAGACTTGTTATTAATAATCATCATCCTGAAATATTAACACCATTTAAAGGAAAACATGTTAGCCACAAATATCCAAGTAATGCAACTAGTAACTTCCATAGCTAGTGCTTAAATCTAAAATTAGATGACTGATCCGACTCAAAGCTTCACTTCAACTTTCCACCCAACCAACTGACTCTATCTGGCGTGCGCTATTCTGCCTAGAGTCACCCTCAAGCTTGGGCAATCAACCCACTAAGGTAAGGAATTTTCACTAAACATGATCTCATGTTTGACCACTCAGTATAAGACATACGACCAACTTGTACTTAGCACAAACATATAAGGAGATAGCGCTTTAAATAATAATTACTAGTGTTTACAAGAATTAGTCATCCAATTCCTTTCCTTGAACCCAGCTCATTTATGCCCACGCAACCATTCATATGCATCAATTCTGCTACAATCACTTGGATGTATTTGCTCTAATCACAAAATCTATTCACACAAAGCATAAAACCACCTAATCTATTCAACCAAAGCACCACACTGCTTACAGTCTTTTAGACGTAGATAATGTTTGGAATTAAAGGGGCGGAGTCATAAGAGAAAAACAGGGATGGCATTAAAACCAACCATCCAGAAAATGGGAAACCGATTTCTTCTGGAACAAATCCAGATAAAGCTACGCTACACTTTGAAGACCAATGAGAAGAAAATTAAAAAAAAACACGCTTAACCAGAAGGAGCTGCTGAGGTAGTTAAAGAGGTTCAAAGTGGGGGAAGACTGGCCTGTATTTGATGGCTTTTCAGTTTTTGTCAGTCTTCTGCAGTAGGCTCAAAATGGGGCAGCCCTTAAACTCGATAGGAAGGAGGTAAACATTGCCATCAACTGGGTCGGGGGTCTCCACCATCCCAATAAATGCGAGGCTTCAGGTTTCTGCTATGTCAATGATATCGTGCTTGGCATCTTGGAATTGCTAAAGGTCCCTCAGCGTGTACTTTATATTGATCTTGATATTCATCATGGTGATGGAGTTGAAGAAGCATTCTACACTACAGACCGTGTGATGGCTGTATCTTTTCACAAACTTGGGGATTACTTTCCAGGAGCAGGCCACATTAAAGATGTAGGAAAACTGGATTAGCAATGGACTGTAAATGCAAGGGAGCAATGCAAGGCGTCCATACAAAACAATAAGAAAAACATGCATACGGAAGGGATTTATCCAAAAAAAAAACATATCAATATTCCACTTAACAATGGCTTCACCTTCGGCCCATATAGCTCAGCATGCAGAAAGGATGACACCATAAGCAAAATAAACAAATAAACAATATAACATGATGGTATTCTGAATTTGCAATTTTACCTGCAGAAATATAACACTATGTGCAAAACCAGCATACCAGGACGGGTAACCCAAGAGTGCGATTTCACATGCAGCTCATGAAAATGGTAAAACATATCACCAGCATAGCAGGATGGGAATTCCCAGAATTGTGATTTCATATGCAGCTTCATAAAATAATAAAAAGGACACATCTCCAGCATATCATGATGGGACGAAAAAAATATTATCCATACAACCACAAGGAAATAAAATGCGGCCAGACAAGAGCATTCAAAGAAAACATTCAACAAGCAATTGTGCAAGGTCTTACTGCATTCTCGGATTTGACTCCTCGCCTTCACCGGTGGCTCCTTGCAAGTCTTGGCAATTTCCAAGAGGCTTTTCCCCCCTCTCAACAGCTTGCATTTCACCTCCTTAAAAGGTTGCAAAGTTTTCAAACTATTCTCTCCCCATGCATGTGGGATAAACGATATTGCCTCTTATTCCCATTTTTTCTTAGTCTTTCATAATAATTCATACCTCGGCAACACACTTCTCTTTTAGTATTTTTTTTTAACGTTTCTAATTATACATCTTAGTTTTTTCCTTTTAACTGTATTTCCTTTTCCATTTTAACTATATTAACCCTTTTTAACTCTTGATAGCTCTTGGGAAAAGTGGGTCATTCCCACTTTTGATAGGATGGAGCTCTTCTATGAAAACTAGGCATCATCACATTATTCTCTCATTTTAAGATTAATGCCAAATAATGTCTTTAATAATGATTGTGCATCAAAAAGCTTCTGTTATAAATGTATCCCAATGTGTTATCACTCTTTTTTTTAATATATACATAGGATGCCATAGCTGTTAATGAGTAATTGTCATATGAGACGTTAGCCTGGAATTATTTCAGCATATATAATGTGGTGTAAAAGAGCTTTTTAACTATACATAAGGCATTAGGATCGTATCAAGTTTAATGTCACCAGTGTTAGATATCTCTTTCCACTTTACTATAAAGCATTTCTTTTTCTCAATTTATTCTAATATTTTATTATATTAACCTTTTATATTTAAGGGTTAATATAAAAGGTCTTATACATTTTGATCAGTAACTTTTCATTTGATTATACTATTTTTTTCACTTTTCCTCTATAATTACATGTAGGTGCCTACGTCCTTTAATCGTAGGTTCATTTAGAGTACAATTATCCACTTCCTTGGTATAGTGGAATCATATAAGTATTTATATAAAAAAAAGAGTTAACTACTATACTCCAACAATTTCCATGCCCCCTCATTTAATAAGCAAAGCTTTGTTTTCTCAAACGACCTTGATTTATACACAATGGGATGTCATAAACAAAACTCTCTATCTCTTTTAGAACTTACAAGTATTCCGATGACCCATAATAATCATAAAGTCACTAGGTTCTTCTTTCATGAATGCCCCTTCCCCCTAGTGGGTTCGTCGCCAAATGTCGTTTTAGTTGTTTGAAGCTTTCAGTCTTTAACCCTATCAACTACATCTACAATTTGACAGAGCTTTAAAGTTGGCACTTACAGCGATGTTTACTTACGCTCTGAGTTTCGGGTTGAGGTGGCGAGGGATGTTACATCCTCTCCCTCTTCGAATTAACACCATCCTCGGTGTTACCTGTTTTTCCAGCCTCGCTTGCTTTTGTATTTCTTAATCCCTCTTGATAGGTGGGATTAGGTCACCAACTTTCATTTTGAACATATATATATGCATGTCTACTAACATCGACATGATAACCATCTATAACTCAGAATCCAACACTATACAATTTTCATAAACATGTCGGTTCTATTGCCAATAAATAAACATATTACCTCATAGGTTCAAGTTTACCTGTAATGCACATACCTTTATTCTTTTCTCTGGATGTCCTCCATCCCAGTACTTCAAGTGTTGACAGTACTTCAAGTACCAATTCAAGCCACCCAACACAAGGACGATACCCTTCCTTAGGCGTATCTCCTTTTTGTGCTATTCAGGGTGCTTCACCATTATCCTTTTCTCTGGATGTCCTCCATCCCAGCACTCCAAGTGCTAACAGTACTTCAAGTACCAATTCAAGCCACCCAACATAAGGATGATACCCTTCCTTAGGCATATCTCCTTTTTGTGCTATTCAGGGTGCTTCACCAAGCTGAGGCACCTCCATTCTCACACACCCCTATGGCGCCTAGAGGTTATTCTCTTCACAGAGTCCCCCACTCTTGTGACAATCCTCTCAATGTGTGCAGAATGAGTCTTAACCAAAATGTCTTACATCTAGGCGTCCCCAGAATGCATAGTGGTCCCTCGTTGTCCTGGAGGAAAACAAGGTAGCTTTCATCCACTATCTCCATCACCACTTCCTCATGGTGACAACCTTTTTTCACATGAGATCTTTCTCATATATTCTTAACTCATTATAGTCTTGGAGCTTTAGCCTTCCTCATGGCCACAATTTTCCATGCCTGTAATCACTCCATAGGTGGTCAGCTCATCATATCATTGATTCAAAGAACATCAAACTTTTTAGCATAAGTCATGTCTTACTTCATTTCTCATTCATCAGATAAGAGTCTTTATACTAGTGCACCCTTTTTACCACTAAGTCATTCTATTGATTTTTAAGCACAACGTATTTGATTACTCACCTTGGCTGCACTATAGCCCAAGTTCAGAAGTAAATCTACTTTCATGTCTTGAAATATTTGTTGTCGTATCTTGCGAGTACATATGAAAGATCAATAGTCTCTATGTGCACAGCCTGATTTCCTAGGCTTCACTTGCACGCCCGTTATCACTTTAGTTATAATCTTGCACCTAACCATAAATTTTCATTCAAATTCTCCATTCACTTAGCATTCATTTAGTAGCTAATGAAATCTAGTTAGAACTTCTTATAAGTAAACCACGTTCTACTTTATAACAGTTCACAAGATAGCATCTTTAAAAACCAATTAGTATACACTTATATCATCATTCACTTCTATTTTCAAAGCTATTATTTTATGGCAAGACGATAGCAATTCTATGACAAACTTTACCTCAGGTTTATGTCCATTTAGGATGCAAGGTCATATGCTATTGATGTGCACACCTGTAGGGGGGGAGCATCAAGGGTCTGTTCCTGTTGTTTCTTTATGGACCCAAAACTTGAGAACCGGTAGTTCCTATGAATCTAATATCCCCATCCAGAAACAATTGTTCTTAGTTAACAACAATTTTGTTCATAAAGGTGTTAGCATTTGTGCAGTTGTGCCTTACTACTAACATTCACTTGGTACAAGGTATATTTTCCTATACCTACATAATCCTAAAAATATGTGCTTTTTAATATAGTCATCCTTTCAACATCACTTTTGTTCTAAGTTAGATCTTCCACATAATGATTTTAGCTACACTTGCTAGGATTTTGGGGTAATATATTTAATCCTTCTTTAAATGATTAATTCATGAAAATCCATTAAATAGCTACCTTGTCATCTTACTTCCTTATTTTCTAAAATGGTGTAAGGTCAGTTTTTTTTTTCTTATTTTCCATGCCACGATGGGACCTCTAATAGAGTGAAAACATATCCTTATGAGTCACTTTACAATTTTATTCATTGCTAAATAGCAAACAAAAAGGTACAGAACTTTAAATTCCTATTCGACTCTCACTAGTTCCTTACCAATATATATCAGGTCATTAGCGGCTAGTCCAAACTATGAATGTAAGCCCTAAAGGTCACTTCCCAAATATATTTATTTGTCATACCTTTACCAAAAATTTTGTGCAACTCAAAAGGAGAGGATACAATTGTCTTAGCCGTGGATAAAACATCTTCAAACAAAATATCAACATATCTATGTACTTACTTCCTTGGGCCTCACATTGAAGTGGAGAAGTTGTTTCTGCATAACGACAAGGTTAACCAATATATATAATTACTTGAGGTTGCTACAACTTGCGGTACTTGTGCTGTAGATCAACGTGAGTTTGTTGATTCCTGTTATCTCAAGCAAAACTTGATTGTTAATTTACTAAAACAAAATATGTAGAATCATTTTTGAGCCCAGATAGGCTCGAGTGCTTTGACCTTTGCTCTGATAGGATATGTAACGGATCCAAAAAAGTGGTAGGAGATTTTTCCTCTAGAACTACAGATTTTAGATCTACGATACCCCTACTTTTGATAGTTGGGTGAGGAAAGTAAAGCACATTGAAATAAAAATCAGCCTTTCCATTTCTGATAATAATATCATTCATTCCATTTATTCCTAAGATCTATATTTTGTAATAATTATCAAAAGAGCCTTTCAATAATAACTCTAGCTTTTCACCTTATTTAAACTATCTATCATCTTACAAAGATTAACAAACAATCTTCCTCCTTAGATTCAATTTATTCAAAGAAGACCTTCTCACTATGAGAACATAAAATAATATACTGATAAGATGACCTCATCAAGGGCACACAAAATGTAACATCCCCAAATGAACTGGGATAGAATCCTAGAAGGAATGCAAGTAACATTTTACTTTTATCGAGGAGATTTAGTTATACCTAAATAGGTCATTTTCTGTTTGTTATCCATAAGCAATTCGATGGGGAATTAATATAACATACATCTTCTTGTCTCTTTATTTTTCCCATGAGATCCTTATGCAATCCTCCTAAACCAACTTAAGTCGTAAGGACATTTCATACTACAAACAAAGAAAACCAGTAGGTTAATTTCCCTACATCCACATGCCATTTACAATCAGGCTATATAGGAAACATGTACAAGTGCATACATGTTATGTTTATTTATAATTACCTTGAGTTCATTTATTTTTACCTTGAGTTCCTGTCTTGCAGGATGAATCAACTATTGTCCAGCAAGTACTTCAATAAATCTATGCACACGGCAATTAGGAGATTCTTTGCAATTTATATTTTAGACAATAAACATGAACAACACATGTATGAATAGTATAAACATTTGGGTTACAATCACGTTGTACACCATTCATAACAACAACCTTAGGAAATCCATAATCACCATCTTATAGCACTCAGCACTGCGATGCTTTCAGCATATGGAAACTATCTCTCGTTTCCCTTGCAACAATTTCCCTGCATTCACAGCTTGGCTTTAACCAGGTAAGCTTCTCAAAAACATCATTCTGAAATATTAACAATATTCAAGGAAAACATGTTAGCCACAAGACTTGTTATTAATAATCAACATCCTGAAATATTAACACTATTCAAGGAACACATGTTGGAGGTGTGTTCCTATGTATAAATAGCCATTCATTTCTTCACATTTATTCATTCTTCACATAAGATCTGATTTGAATTAAAAACTACCACCAAATTCGCCTCTGAATTCGGCTTTGCAATCTTTTCCTACATATCAAATCATGGTGGGTGTAGAACTCGCCATTCCCTTGCTGCAGCCACCTCTAACTCTGTAGAGGAGGTTACTGCCATTCTTATTTACATTCTCACCTCATCGAATTCTGTATACAAGGCTGCTTTTAATTTATTCTTCTTATGAAATTCATTGATCTGTTTTATTGTCTTGAAGGGAAATCAGGCTTTGCAATCAACTGCTTTTATGTATCAATAATCATTCATTTATTCTCATTTAATCAACATTAGATTAGATTTGTATATTCCAAAAGGACGAAATCTCCTATAAAAAAAAAATCAACTCACTCTAATATAAAATATACCACTCAATCATAGAGAAAGCAATGTGATAACATCTTGGAGCCAATCTCCCCATACCATATGAATAAGGATAATAATGAGATAATGGGGCCAATCTCCCCACTAGCTATATGAATCATGGATGAATGTTTTCCAAATGCTGCAACCTGGAGTAACGTCAATAATTACTAGAGTACAACCACACCTCTACTATGAATATGTATACCACAACTCTTAACCTACTCCACTTCTTCCTTTCAATGAATTTGTCATCTATGTCGTTAGACTCTGGCAATGCCCAGTCAACATACTCGAATACCACTAGTTGACCTCACAAACTTCAAGTCTTTGTTCTCATACATAAGCTTGTAATCGCAAGATTAGATCCCTTCACAATTATAGGTTTGTCGTATTTCAAATTATTTATATTGATTAAAAAAATACAAGCCATGACCCTTTGATTCTTTAGCCTATCATCTTGTGAGTTGCTTCGTCTATATAGAGGTTTTATTCCAACTTATTTAATCTTCCCCAAAGAGCATCAAGTATTCAATTGTTTTGTCATGCAACAAAAAAAAATGCCAACCTCCAACGCTTGCTAATACAATGTCAAATCCACTATTGATTTAGAAAGGAATCACAGGCCTGGAAATTGTCTTCCTATGGAGAAGCAATACAAGCTTTCCTTGTAATGCATATTTCCTTAACTATAAATTTTGATCAAGTATGATTTAACAACTATAGGGGATGAATTTAACCTATCTTCTTAATCAATTTACTCGCTACCATAATTGCAACACTCTACAATCATAGCTCTATCCCAAACAATAATATACATCATCCATTGGTTTAAACTTACAGGCATACATATCATCTCTAACATATAGATTTTCATCAATGGATTTTTTGAAAGATTCAAATATAGAAACCTGCCCCATTTAACTCAACATTTCAACCATGAAGGTGAATTAGAAGCCATTCAAATGCCTTTGGATTGGCAATCATTCTTGCAAAAAACCATTTCAAGGACACACTCAATTACAGAGATCCTACACATAGAGGTTTCAAATTCTAAATCAGTATACACACTTAGAAATCAACCAGTGAAAAGAAGAATACATACTTCTGTAATCTTAAATTTCATTAAGCAAAAACTCCTTTCTACATCAATCTCGTATCTACTCCATCTATTCACTATCTCTGTACACCTTATTGGCACAATATTACAATTTGGGTGCTCCTCTGGCCTTGGCCACTCTATATATTACCTCTTCATCCTAATTACACATTTTCTTGGCCACCCTTTCATCTATCCAGCGGGCCTTCCTAAATACATTGGAAGATGAAACTTCCAAACCTAACAATAACCTTAATAACTCCTACAATTTCTCCAGGATATGCCCAAAATAGAAATTTGGTTTTGATGACATAACATTCAAATCTTATCTACTGCAATATGCCATCTAATCACTATGTGGACCTTCTAGACATTAAATTTAATTTACTTGAGGATCATGTCCCTTTACAAATATTTTACCTTCCAAGGGATTTGGATTTCAATGATGATTTTGGGTGTTAAGATGCTCTCACATCACTTTACTTCCATTGTAGCATCTATTCCACTTTCGTGCTCCCCTGCTCCCCCTTCACGGGTTTGGTGGTATTCATCCTCTTCCTCTTTGAAGAATATATTTTCATCCTACCCTTGTTGCTTTAGGGAGTATTGAACCTCCTTCATTCCATCAAACATCCCCTTCATCATCTTCTTCTTTTTTCAGGTAACATGAAATTACCCCTTCTTTCACATCATCTTCCTACTCATCACATTCCTGGACACAAGATGCCCCACATGCTTGCTCCAACACTTATTTCCTTTCCACAATTAGCTATTTAATTTTCCTCACCTCCTCCATTGTGAGGCTTCTTGTCTACTCCATCAATACCTTCAATACCTTTCCTCGCTTCAAGAGTTTCTGGGTCCCTTGAGCTCCTTCTAAATATTAGACTATATTTTCTATTGTTTTCCTCAACTCATCAAATATATCCACGGGCCCCATCACCTTCCATGGCCTCCCTTTGGTCAGTATTCGCATCCTTGATATCCTTCTACACTCCCACAATGTTCAATTCCTTTGGAAACTTTCCAATGAGTTCTCCTTCAATAGTTATTCCCAATTCCCTTTGTTAGAACTGTTATATTTCCGCTTCCTATGCGGAACTCAATTCCACCTTCCACTCTCAAGTGGAATTCCCTTTTCACTCGACAACTCTACCCAACCTCCTTGTAGGAGCTATCTCAATTATCAAACCTCCAAGGGTTTGCTTCCCTTATTCCTTTTTCTCTTGATAGCACAACCTTCATTATTGGAGTTATCCTCACAGCTCTACCCAACTGCAGTTGGAGTTGTCTTCCAACTCTTATAGGTTCTCTACAATTCTACCTACAATCACAACTATGGAGTTGTAGCTTCTTTTCACCTCATGCATGAAACTCCTGCTCTAATACCTTGAATGACGCAAGATGCCACCTCACCCCGAGACACTCTGGGTTAGAGTACGCAACTTCAACAGAGGCCATGTGCACAAGAGCGAAGGAACCAACTAGTTCTATACAATGGACTTCATATGTGCACATGGACTTGAACACAAATCCTTACACATAAATAGGGGCTAAACATTCACTTCTTCTATTATGCACAACAATTCATATACACATGATTACAAGTATGCCTCAATTAGGCATTTCATCACATAGGGATTATATAATCCTTCAAACTCCTCACACATTGAATTCCCTCTAGCATGTTGGTCTCAATCTCAACTAGGTGCCACATACACAACATAGTCTACGCTATGCTCTCTCAGCCTACACTCAGCTTTCATGTGTGCCTCTGCTTGGCCACACTTCCGATCTATTCTCAAGAGAATTTTTCTATCTCTTCTCTTCTCTCCTATTCCCTCCTCTTCTCAAGGTTTCTTTCTTATGTCCAAAATCTTCATGCTCCACACCAATCCCAACTCATTTACTCCCATCATTTCACATTATTTCACCTTCATGGGGAGATCTACCTTAACTTTCCCCGAACTGGCACATAGCATCCTTCTTCAAATCCTCTTCATTTCCTCTTATACCACCTCTCATAACTCCCTTATCCAAATTTGTTCCTTTCAGATCCTTCAATTATTGTATCTTCTCTATCTATGTGCCGCATTGGTGCACTCAGATCCATTCCTATCGACTCCTCACTCTTGGGTCTCCATCCATGCCCTCTCTATGGCTATTCTAATGCATATGCTCCAATACATCATCACACATCACTCTTAACTGTCTAGAACATTTTCATATTGAATTACCTACGACATCCCCCAATGTGCGTTCCCCGACACTCCACTCTGATGCCTTGCCTTTTCTAAGGCTTTGTTTTTATATCGACCGTTCAACTCGGCTTCTAGATCCAACAACTCCCAATGCCTGGTCTAATACATTGACTATGATGTTATGTTGGCTTCCTCTCCCAACTAGTCACTTCTGATGTGACAACTTCGATGCCATGTTGCCAACATCCTACTTTCGATTCCTCGACTTTAGACACATTGGGTTCTCATACATTAGAACTCTCCACTCCGTTGGCCTTTCCACTCTGTGCCTATCAGTGATGTGTTTCAATGGCATGCCTCCAATGAGGCATTGTCGATACACACAACTTTCAATGTCCCTTAATTTTATCGTTGGGTTAATGCTTAGCAAATCGTCAAACCATTGTGATCTCTAATGGCACAACATTCCTTGTACTTTTTAATGTTTTCTTCTCCACTGACTGAACATCTACACTCGCCTCTGATAGCTCAACAAATGCCTAAGATTTATCCTCCATGTCTTCTCTCGATGTTGACATGCATCCAAACTCTTGGGGACAACTACACCTTGTGTCTGAAACTCTCAATCCTCATTCAAAATTGTGCTTGCTTCCCAACGCCTAGTCCCTTGACCGAATGCTTGTAAGCTACCTCAAAAAAAAAAAAAAAATTCTTTTAATACAAGGCATATGACCAATTTATGTTTCCTTAATTCTTCATGATATAATTCAGTCTTGGTAAAATTAGCCTTGTCTTTTAATTTTGAAGTTACTATCTGTTTTTTTTTAAATGGCAAACAATTTCGTAGTTTAGTATCTAAGTGTTGCAAGTTGGATTGTTTTCCTTGAGGGTTCCCTTGATAGCAAACTATACCGCATGGCTGATAAAATCACTTACTAAGCTTCAGCTAACCATCTCTTTTTCCATGATAGGTACACTAAGAAAACCGAAAAGGAGTTCCTAGTTAAGGATACTCCTACTCCCTATCCGAAAGCTTGGATCAAAATACCTCTTGGAAAAACTTAAGGGCCAAGCCCACGGTTACACCGAGACCTTTCATGTCACCATGATAAACTTAACGAGGTCTATGAAAAACAAGCAAGGTCCCAAAGCAAAGTTCATGCACTAAGCTCGCACAATGAGGAATACCACGCATTCGACTTATGGTAACAAGGGTTATCCAAGGTTTATAAGTGGGAAGCCTCCCTCCGAAGGAGAAGCTGCAAGTTTCGGCTTAATCCAAAGTATTGCAATGAAGCATAGTTTTATGATGGCAATCACAAGGTTTGAAGGTAAGATCCACGTGGTTCATGATCCTATTGCCATAAGCCATAGGGATGACGTATCGGAGCTCCACATAAGGGTTGAGAGGTCCAAGAAGGGGGGATCAGCGTATCCGAACTTGACCTCACAGCTGTCACCTCCTAATGACCTCGCAACAAGAAAAATTTATTATGATCCCAATGATCACATGGGTCGCAGTGAGTTGTCGTCCACTAGAAGCTTCCACAGTATGCTCGTCATTAGTATGTTGTTTAAAGCTACAGTACTTGCGGCATTTGGGAGAGAAAAAGGACTTCTCGAAGGCTCCAATAGATCAGTCGCATTCTCTGGGTTTCGTGTTTATTTATGGGATCCCCTCGAGGGTTTGGAGGAGATATTAGCACTCGTGGTCACTGCCCGAACCAATTCACCACAGGTAACGAGTTTCCTCTGTTTCTTAGTCATTTTTGATCTTGGTCGCGACTTTTGACCTCTGCTGATCGCAATCCCTCACCTTTGGTTCCAGGTACTAATGCGAGATCGGTTTGGATGGATGCATGCAAGCAAGGCATTTTCGTCGGTAAGTGGTTTTATCGACCCTGTGGTATAGTCTGTTGGCTGTGGGCTCTCCAAACCAGAGGTGTGGGGATCTTCGTGGTCTGCGTTTGATAAAGGAGTCTGAGGGTTTCCAAAGTCTGAACTGTCGTGTTGATGGGTCATTCAAAGGAGTAAGGCTCTGAAGCCATGGCGTGGCAAACTCTTAGTCGAGAGTGAGTTATGGTATTTTTGTTTTCTCTGTGTAAATATATATAAGTTAAGATCGAACTGTCAGTCCTCTTAAAGGCTGAAATGCACTCCTGTTGATAGTAAAAGGCTTTAAGCCATGATATCATGGCTTAGCTAAAATATTGGACTTTTTTAATGTTGCTATGTATGAAAGGACCGTCTGCAATTATTTCTTCTGTTTTCTTTTAAAGGCTTCTATGCTGTGGCTCTTGTGTGGAATGATGACCCATCTATGCATTCCTTCGTTTAAAGGTTTACTGTAAATTTTTAAAAGGTAGAGTCAGTCTGCAATTTTCGTTGTCGGTAGTTTATCATGATATCCAAAAGAGTCTGTGTAACAGACATTAGAAAATGGCATGGGGGTGTCACCTAGGGACCAATATGATATCACGTTCGTTCATATTGGGGGGGGTTAAAATAAAAAAATTAAAAATCAATATATTGGGGGTATATTAGGGGTAAATAGGGTTTTTTTTTACTATTTAAATATCCAATATGTTGGGGTATGTTTTATTCAACATTTTTTCCTGAGCCGTTCACCAGTCCTCCAAGCCTTGCCTGCTAGGTGCTTGAGAGCTCCTTTGCTTATGGTCTGAGTGCACCTGCACCAAGCCGAGGTGCCTGCGAGCTGGGTTTAGGGCATTTTTTCCATCGTGTGGCTGGATAACATGGCATTTTTTCAAATCCCTGCTGTGTTTTCTGGAAAACGAGGGCGTTTTACTCCTTGGGTTTTCTATGGGTTTTCTCCACGTTTTCTCCATCGTGTTTGCTGGATAACAGGGTGTTTTTTCCAGCAGCATTGCAGTGGTAGCAGTGTTTTCTAGAAAACGATGGCGTTTATTCACCGTTTTGTGGTCGTGGGTTTGTGGTGGGTTTCTGTGTCCCGTCATCCCAATTGACTTTTGAACGGGTCTGCAGCACTTCCAAGTTCCAACAATTTAGCCGTCCGATGCAGACTGCTCACACGGTGGTATTTATCATTAAATGTTGGGGTTTCTTTGTCGCATGTGCAGGAATGGTGTCAAACAATGCCAGCGCCTTCAAACCTAGATTTCATACTTTGCTTCTTCAAGGTCTGTGCTCTGGTTTGAATTTAAATCTTTCAATTTTATTTCTTTTAACGGGGAGGTTTCACAACTGTCATTTGGTTAATTTCAGGGTTTTTATCTATAGATGTAAAATTATTATAAAATTTCTGAGACCCGATGGATTGATGGCGAATCATTAAAAATATTAAAGTATTTGAATGGTCTAAGCACCCAATTTTATGTCTCGCGTTAAAATGTTTCTAGTTCTGTTATTTGATTAAGTCGGCTTTTCGATTTCAGTTTTTGACATTCATTTAAGACTAAAAATATTGGAAAATTAGAGAAAAATTGACCGCTGATGTCTGATTTCAAGGTTAGAATTCGGAAGACCTATGGAGTTGGTCAAGAAGGTTGTGGTAGGGTATTTAATCAAGTGAGGTTTCTTCACAGAGACCGGAGTTCACTCTCCCCAAGAAATGTTGCTCTATTAATGCGACCAATTATGGTTCTCAATTGTGATATCTCAGCCTAGGTGGTTTGCTCTGGATGGTGTATCTCTATGGATGAGACCAAATGCAAGTTCTGAATGGTTTTTGACTAAATATACTCCTCGGTTGTGGCATCTATAAGCTGAAGGTAGATTTCACTTTGTTAACATAGGGCCATTTACCAACTGAAAAAGTCTATTTGCATGTTGAACTAGAAATATGAGGCGGGTTTTTTTAAGCTGGGATCTTTGATCATTTCCAGAATAACAGAGTCCAGACTTGTGTTGACAATAAGTTGGGTAATTTATCTCATATTTGTGAGCATATTTTGAACTTGATAGCAATGCTTGCGATACATTGGCCAATGCAGGGGGCTGTAGGTTTCTGAAATATAATATGGACACCCACTTACAAATACCATATTTTTTCCTTTGGGGTCCCATCAATAACCAAGATCTGGATTGACCTTTGAACTCCAAAATTTCAAAGTTTCTAAAATATTTGTATTTTGTAAAAGTTATTTGGCCTTGATGTTTCTGATGATCGCAATTTGCTGCTAAGGAGGGTTTAAAGATATCGATTAGGTAGAATTTATGGATCCATCCAGTCTATCTACAGAGACTAGTCCACTTGATTCAGATTCAGGTGTCGGTGGAAGTGCAAGGCCAAGTGAGGAAAGTGGATATCATCCTTCATCCTTGTTTTCATGTGATTACTATGAAGTGGAACATGTCTGTAAAATTGCACAAGCCTTGCTTTCAGGCTTGGCCACTGCATGTGTGGAAAGTACCATGGGAGACCTCTTCAAGACTCCGGCATCTGTAGCATCCAATGTGAGGAAGGAAATAATTGAATATGTTCGGAAACAGAGTGAAATCTATCCCACCCAATATGTAATGATTGTAGGAGGTTCAGGCTCTCCAGAGAACCCTGTTGATGTGGTTGATGACCTGCTTGACAACTTTGTGCATAATAAGCGAAATTTGTTTACGAGAATGTCTGGATGGCTTCTTAGTGAACAGAAAGAAGAGAAGATTGATGACTTTGTTGAAGAACTGGAGACAATGGGGTTTTGGGTGAAGGGGTGACGCGAAAATTTAGCAAAGGATCTCTTGAAGAGCATTGACCTAATCAATGCCTACCACTGTGAGATGAAGTTTGAATCTAGTGAATGACTTACATTGCACAAAAGTAAGTGCGGCCTGCGACCTATAAATTGTGCAAATGAGGGGTGCAGGGAGGTATTTTCTGCTATGTATGCAGAAAAGCACGATGAGTCATGTCCTTTAAAACTGTGTATGGCATTTATTCACCATTTTGTGGTCGTGGGTTTGTGGTGGGTTTCTCTAGTGCTGGAGGAGGCACATTGGAGAGCCATTGCATATCATTCTTGGAGGTACACTGTAGTATGTTTAATCTTTGATGAAAAATGCCTGTACTTCTTTTTTTGAGATAGTAGAGATAGTTGCTTACCCATCAGTAGTTACAGAATCAATAACATGGTGAAAATAGTAATTCATAGAATCACGAACTAGATCTTATACCTATGCTTTTTCCACTGATGAATAAACTCCTGTTTATAGGTCAACTACAATGATCCACATCTCTAACTATTGCTACCTTTTCCATTG
>LPNX010594859.1:26578-46242 GCA_001517045.1 Pseudotsuga menziesii | reverse complement strand
CAAAATCAAAATTGAATCTTCATATTTAAATACAGAAACTCACTCCAAAGACAATACTTCATCATCCCTAGCCACTCCGTCGGGATCATGCAGCTAGGCTTCTCAGCCTTTGCCACTCCCTGGAGGATATCATCTGCCAAAGCATTGGAATTTCCACACTCATTGATGACTCCAATGAGAAGCATGTCTTGCAGTCACTTCAGCAGCTAGCTCCAACATGCCTTGACATCCTCTCTTCTGCTCAGCACCAAAACTCTTTAGTTTCTAGCAACTCTCTTGTGACTCATTTGTACTTGCACCTCATTTTATATCTTCTCTTAGCTAGAGCATTTAGCCTTTAGCTAGACACTTAGTTTAATATCTTTTTATGCTGTTAGTGTTGATCTAGGAGTTGATTTTGTACTCCCACTTTGTACTTACACTAGATGTAATATTTTAGACCCATTGACCAACTTTTGTGGTCATTTGTTGGACATTAATAAAATTATCTATCTTATTTTATGTCTAATTTTGGCAGAGGTAGTAAGAGCCCCAAAGAAATGAATGTTATAGAGCTTTGCATCAATATTGAAATTGTTGCATATTTCAAAATGAATAATATTATCTTCATATTTAGTTTATAGTTTGAAATTTTTCCAGTGGCTTATCTTTGTAGTTGTCTTTTATTAGGGCCAGGACCTTGTCATTGCAAATGTTGGAGACTCTCGTGCTATTCTGGGAACAATGTCTGCTAATGGATGTTTGTCATCCATTCAGTTGACAGTTGAATTGAAGCCAACCTTACCTAGTAAGCTCTCTATTTTTAAAAATATCTCGCAAACAAATTTATGAGCTGTATTTAAATTTTACTAAATTATTCTGTGTGGATGTTATCTCTTGAGTGACTGCACAATTCAAACAATTATAGTGACTGCAATTTCATATTATTTGTTTTTAGAACTAATATGTATCACTTTAATCATAATGTCAACATTGTCTGAAGTCATGCAAAGAACAGATCCAAAGGCCCAAAGCCTCATTCTACAATAGTTTATTGTTTATGGGCAGTATTTGTAGGACAAGTTTTGCATACTGTTTGTTTTGTTCAATTTGTGTTTGTGAGTCTGAATTTGATTGTGGATTTACCTAAGATTTTAATTTCTACATTTGATTTATCTCATATCTAACCGCCATATTGAATATAGATAGTTATGCAGCCATTTATTATGTCCACATTCCTGTGATATTATTTAAGGTCACTTTGTGGTTTAATCCTGCAAGATGGTTAGTAACTTAGTGCAATACCTATTGTAAATGGGTAAAATGAATTTAGTAACTCTCCATTCTTAGGAAGGTAGGTTTAATCCTGCAAGATGGTTAGTAACTTAGTGCAATACCTATTGTAAATGGGCAAAATGAATTTAGTAACTCTCCATTCTTAGGAAAGTGAATTTCTGAACGTCTTTTTGCTGTGGGTGGCTGATAATAAAGAAGACAAACAAGTAGACATTTAAATGTTTTCAAGGCCAAAGATGGTCCACAAGACCAATAATTGCATAACTACGAGTGCAATATTGCACGTTTTAAAATATCTCATTTCTCTCATCTCTTATGCCAATTAAAATGGAACCAAAATCATATAAGCATGTCATATTAAAGGCACAAAACAAGAAAATAAGAATAAACACAGGATTATAGTGAAACTTCAGCAGAAACATGTGCTTGTATTGCAATGTTGAAGTGCTTGTGCAAGACTCAGCTATCTTGTTAAGGCATTGTCCTCAGAAGAGCACTTGTCTACATGCCAGACGACTATATCTGATGATTGATCTCCTGGTTTGATTGTCTTTCAGTTTGTGAATGGTTGTGTTCAGTTTTACGGCTTCATCATCTCAAACTAGATTTCAATTTTATATCAAATATACTCCACCCTGTTTGTGTATCATTTACTCTAATATAATGTTTATTTGTTTGAATGCTCTCCATATTTGTTGCTTCAGCAACACAATTGAGATTGGCAAGTTTTGTCCTCTAGCTCTAGGGATCTCTCATGAACTCTCCCCCTCTTTGAATTCTTGTAATAATATTAAACTTTGAACTTTTAGTTATTGCTGAACAGATGGATCTTTATTGACATGAAACACAAAATTAAAAATGAAAATTTTGTCAAGGACACTCACAAGGTCCTCTTTGGGTCTTTTGAGGTGCCATGTCCTGTTTTTAAATATCTTGAAAATCACAGAAAATGTATATTCCTATAAATATCCTGTATGCAGTATGTGAAGCCCAAGGTTTACACACTGAACTATGGAATGGCCTTTGGCTAGGCAGCAAAGCTTCTGTCACTTGAAGCCAAGGGAAATCGTGCTCTTATGCCTAGCTCAACAAGTAAGTGTACTATGTGAGTCTCTACTTCATTCAGGCTTATGCAGTTTGTCAATAAGTTCAAGGGTAGGAAGGATGTGTTCAGGTTTTTTTCCTTAGGTATAAATATAAAGGGGTATAAAAAATGTAAATGAAAAAATGGATACATGCAATATATAGGGAAAATAGGGGTTTTTTAAAATCGGCAAGGCATATTGGGAGGGGGTTAAAAAAAAATGATTTTGGGAGGTATTTTCCAATATTTTTTGAAAATAGGGGTATTGTTTCATATGCCACAAACGAACGTGCTATGGCATGGTTTCACTAACTGAAGACCCCGTGGAAAAGGGCTCCTACCCCAACCATGCCTTTCCTCGACCTTATGATGGTTGTGTCGTCCATTGGTCCTTCCACTTAGCTTGATAGGGTGGTGCTAGTCCCACATTAAGGCTTGATCGAAGATCTAGACAAGTGGATTGGGTCGATACCCTAGTTTGACAATGGAAAAGGTTATAAAATAAAGAGACATTAGTCCCTATGCTTGTTCAACTCTGTCAAAGTGAGCGAGGTGAGGGAAATCGTGCCCTAAGGGTTTCATCGATTCCTCTTCGAACAACCCAAGGATTCCCTCTCTGAGGCCAAACCTTCTCCAGCCATCACTTATCCCAGCGAAGAGGATTAGGGTTTCTATAATTTGGGTTACACGAGTGGTCAGTGAGAAAGGAGGTGTCTGGGCCATGTGGCATAGGGTTTTGGTTCCTAGCTTATCGCTAACTCCCAAACCACCTTCCTTGTAAGAAGAAAAATAAGCACTGAACATCTGAGAGGAAGGCACAACAATGTCGACGTCCTTTTGGTCTTAGTCGAAACCCCTCCAACAAAATCAAATCCCACAGAAAGTTGGACGAATGTGGCTTGGTTGATCTGGAAGATCTCGTCTGATAGCGTCATGGGTTGGGGCCCTTTAATAGGCATTCGCATGCTGGTCTATAAGGGGTATAATTCACAGAAGAACTAAAACGATATCTTAGAGAGGAAGGAAAATATTAACCATAGCAATCTGGGTCTAAACTACTACTTGCATTGGCGAGAACTGGAAATAAAATCTGCATACTCTATTAAAATTAAAGTTTAAGCAACCAATCCCTCCTGACATACCCAACCGAGTGAAATAAGACTAGATCTGTCAGTTATATGAACATGCATAAAAACATATATATATATATATATATATATATATATATATACACACACACATTATATAACTTCATTTTTTGGTCTTAGAGCATTCTACCAGATAATTTTTACTTGTAGCATAACCAGGATAATTTATATTTAACAAAACGTAAATCTGAGATAATAAAAAATTACACATTTCAGTATACAGAAAAGAAAATCATCAAACTCATACTCAAAACCTGTAGATCTACTGCACCGACTACAGTGGAAGCAGCCATGTTCCACCCAACCATAGAAACGGTAGCCTGCGTTTTTGCTTGACTAAAATGAGTTGTTATATGATTCGGATCTGTTCATTGTTTAATCGTTGCTCACGTTTTCATTAAATTTGGTGAATGTGCTAAAGTCCAGATGTTCATTGTCTAAATGTTGTGGATTATACCATGATTCTCATCGCTATGAAGATTTGCTTTATAGCCTGGATTTATGCCTTGTATGAATGCTAGTTGTTATGGCCACTAATCTGGTGGTTTCTTTATGATTTAATTTTTGTGCTTACTAAAACTTGGTTTTGTATTGATGCCACGATGTCATGAAACGTTTAGTGGAATTTTTTCTTCTCCTTTCTTATTATTTTGATGAAGGCTTTATAGTCTAGACGCGTTGATGCCACAATTCAAGACAAATCAAAACGTTTAGTTGAATTTTTGTGCTTATTAAAACATTGTCTTATCATCATTGGCTTGAGGATCCAGATTGGTTACACCGGCGATCTGGATCAATTCTTTGCGATCTGTGTTTTTTTTTTCTACCTGGTTTCCTACGGTGTGTTGCCTGTATGGATTAAAATTGTTTAACTGAGATTCGAAGAACCTTCTATGATTGGTTGTGGATCCAATATAAATTAATATCTACACATTTGATTAGTTACGACATTTGACTAAGAACTGATTTTCTGGAGTGGTATTTGGTTGCCTCCGTGTTTGATTTGCACGCCAATGTTTGTGGTTAATATCAGGATTTTGTGTTGTGAAGTCTCTGGATTCGAAAGTTGTCTGCGTTTTTTTTTATCCATTCAATAATCAGTGATCAGAAGAATTGATCTGCTTAGAAAAGTCCAGAGACTGCCAATAATTTTGATTCCATACTTCTCAAGGAGTCATACCATACATATTTCACTGTATTCTTATTGAGCGAAAAACAAAAATTAGCATTGAAAGTAATTTTTAATCTCTCAAATGGAGTTACTAATGTTCCTGAAAGGTAAGAGAAACAAAGATCGGCATTGCTTGGTCCATCTACATTTTGTCTTAATTAGGAGAAATGTGATCATCCCATATTGTCATGGGTTTTTATACTCACAGGGTCTTCGTTCGAACATGAGTGAGTGCCCAAAATGATTTGAAGGCCATTCAACAAAGGACTGTACCCTTATTAACATACGCATTTTTTTGTGAATCTTGCTAGCTAGAAGTATGCTTTTCATTATGCAACGGTTTCAGATTTGGAGCATGCTTTGTTTATTAATGCTTTGATTTTTCCTTGTGCAACGATTTCAGATCTGGAGTGTGCTTTGTTTATTATGATTTGATTTTCATTGTGCAATGATTTCAGTAATGGAGATCGATCTGGAGGCTTGTTAAATTCTTTATGAACTCTGTGTCTTTTGGGACGAATGGAAATTGATATAGAAGCTTGTTTTTATCCTTTATTAAAAATCTTTGTGTGAGAAAAGGAGATCGATCTGTAGTTGAACTTTGTCCTTTATTAAAATCTTTGTGCTATGATTTTTAGATCTGGAGTGTGGATTTTTATTTCTTATAGAATCTTTGTTTTGTGCCATGATTCTTAGATATTGTCTTTGATGCCACGAATTCCTGAGAGGGAATGGTCTGATGTTAGTTGTTGGCATTTTTTTTGTACTGTTATTATATCGATCGGGTTTTTTGCAAATGTTGTTGTGATTTGTTTTGGAGATGGTTTAAATACTATGCATTTTAGGATATTGTCTCTTTATGCCACGACTCTTTATGCCACGAACTAGTGAATGGAACGATCTGTTGGATTGAACAATAGCTGATTTTATGCTTGTCAAACCCTATCTTTCTTTTATGCCACGATTCAGATCTGGTGGTCAATGATAACTTTCTTTATGCTTGGTCTGAAATGAGTTTTAAATGTGCCACGATTCAGATCTGGTGGTTGAATCATGGTTTGGATTTGTGCTTGCCTGTACTCAGTCCTGTATTATGTCAAGATATTGATCTAGAGTTTTGTTCTTTATAAAATCTCTGTTTGTGTGCCACGGTTTCACAACAGGAAAATCGATCAGGAACATATTTTCTATATACTATTTAACCTTTCCGCGTTGCTGACCCAAGCTATGAATAATGCCATTGTTTTTGGGTTTAGTTGAGTTCATGCTCGAACTCAGAAGTAATTGGTTGAAGACTGAGTGCTTTTAGATGTTCTGTATTAACGTGTTGTTGAAAGATGGATTTTTGAAGATGTTTAAGAGTTATAACATATATTGTAAGTTTGGAATTCTTTCAGTCCTAGAAGGAATCTTAGACAAAGCAGCCTACTATCATAAGAGCTTAAGTTGTCTTTTATACCAAGTACTAACTCAGGGTGTTGGCCGTGGTCTCATCCTCGGATAAATGGGTATCGTTGGTATGCTAACTAGTTGTGCAGAGCCAAGCCGTGAGCATCCACGTTCTGAATGGGGAAATGCAAATTTCCACTACACTCGCCTTGTTTCGAGGCTGAAACGAATTGTAATAGATGAGCCGTATCATTGTACACCCCTTTATGAAAGAATTAATAAAACGACTAACAAAATCTTAGTGGACGTAACCTCATGAAGGAGGTGAACCACGCATATGGTTGTCTCATCTTTTTATCTTTATGTGGTGCATGCTTTTTTTCATGATGATGTTAGCATGGATGCAGTATGAATGTTTATTGGTGAAAAAGGTTACTAAACGTATTTGTAGACATTCAATTCGGAAGCACATTACTTGGATGGTTTAAAGCATTAATAAAAAAATGAAATTTTTTTAACCCATTTTATCTAATTTCCGCAACAAGGTATTATGGGGACATCACATATGGTATCACAGCCAGCTACAACACTGGACCCTTAAGAATGGGATAACATGATAGATTGTAGGAAATTCGAATTACCTTTGGAAGAAATTGCGACACGACAATTCAAGATCAATTGTCGAATTTAAACGAGATAAGTACCATGGTAGTCACTCTAT
Source organism: Pseudotsuga menziesii (assembly GCA_001517045.1). Lineage (NCBI taxonomy): Eukaryota > Viridiplantae > Streptophyta > Pinopsida > Pinales > Pinaceae > Pseudotsuga > Pseudotsuga menziesii. The sequence continues at coordinate 39,454 of LPNX010594859.1, read as the reverse complement.
TAAGTTTCTTTGCATGATGTATGTTCCATCTATAGTATAAAATGTAAAAGATAGTCATTATGCGGCCTATTATTCTACTAGAATTAAATTGGTTGATGTTTTAATTTTCATTGTGTTGATCTATAGATTTTGGAGTTGTACATTGGTAATATATTCTTCTTGAACAGATTCTCACAACGTGCATGTCTTTACATGCCCATACTTTTTTCTTAAAATTAGTATTTTGGATATTGCTTTTAGTACTTCCTAAGAATCTATGGCCAGACCCCCCAAGCTATGGCAAGAGCATGGGTGCGGAAATGCATGGAGTTAAATTTTTAGGCCCCAAGCTTTGCAGGCTCAAAAACCAATTTACAGTGCCTATTTATGGACAACCTTGCTTCGCTGAATCACGTAGTATATGGTCCTATGCACACTTTAACATTTTGTTTAGGGTTAGAACATGGGCCAAGCTGAATTAAAGTCACATTACTATGTCCATTACATAAAGTTTACTCTAGATACATGCATACCACTACATTGCATAAGATGCATTACTTTAAAATTCAATTCTTCTTCTTTGGAAATTCAGCTGGTTCCACCAATATATAGAATTATCTTCACCAGCACATAAAATGCCATAAGGTACCATACACATATAATGGCAGAAAAATTGAAGCAATTCCAATTGGGTTCTTAGTTAGTCATACTAAGAATGTTGTAGCAATACATAACAAATTAATATAAGAAAAATGTATATGCTTTGATTAGTTTTGAAAAGAAAAAAAAAACAATTTATTGCTCTCTCACAATTTGAGATTTTACTGGGCCCTAAAAAAAGAACTATCCTAAGTTCTAATCACTCCTGACCCTTGGAAGTTAGAAGTTGATGTTACCAAGAGGTAAGTTTCATATCCATTTTATTTGCAAGGATTAATTGTTTTTTCAGCCTCAAAGGAAGTACCTATTGGTAATTGCACTGGTAAGTACAACTTTGCATGAACATTTGAGATGAACTGATGAATCTTAGTATACTCTATTGTGTTCGAAATCGGGGAAAACTCGATAGCATTCATCAACCAATGTTTATATTTTCACACCATTTGACAGAGTTTCTTCATAATATGTATCATGTGTAATGATTGTATATAGACTGCGGAAACTAGATCCTTGTTAACTCAAGAAGGTTTGCTTAGATTAATTCTATTTTATTCAAGGAATGGAGTTTCTTGTTAAGATTCTTGGATGGTCTTGAATAGGAAATCGGAGGAAAAATCCGTTTCTATTAAATGTCAAGTTGCTGCTACACATGTTGTACTATTGTTAAAATTTTCAAGGCTGCTTCATCTAATTGTCGGTAGTTCAACTCCTTTAGGATTTATGATACTGATGTCTACTAAGAAGCAGATGATTTTCTTAGTTCAACAAGTATAAGTAAAGTCGTTTGGAAAAATGTTGAAGGCTACATGAAATTATTAAGCTATACAAGTGATTGATAATTACAGGGATCTAGCAGCAGTACATTTTTAGCGTTTGTGAGATCATATGCTGTTCTCCAAAAAAAAAACAATCTCCAAAAGAGAACAGGAGTTGTCTCTTAATTGGGACCACCAATGGCCTGAAGATGGAGGTTTCCAAAAAACTTCTGAATTCTATTAACAGATATAATATTGACAAGAATAGCTTATAATTAGTTATGTAGAAACCTGATTGAGTGTTTATACATAGAAAATATGAGATGGAAACTGCAATGATGCATCGGTACATACTATCTTACATCACTTTAGGATGTTGCAATGAACACCTTATAGTAGGTCTTGTAATATGTTTTGGGAGTCTAAATGCATTATGTTCATTATGGGCATTGTTCTTAAGCAACATTGACTGAGGCCTAGCAAAGAGTAATAGGTGTTGATTTAAGTTCAAGGTCTAGCACCCAAACTGTAAAGTAAAATGTGTGACAAAAGTACAAAGAAAAGTCATTTCAGATTTTCAGAATTGTAGAATTGTATTGATTTCAGGTGGTGTACTAACATTAATTATCCTGCAGGAAAAGGGATTCAGTTAAATCCCCACCAGTTGCATATTAGGAGAATACTTTAATGCTGGTTTGTTAACCAAAAAAAAAACTATTGTTTGTTGCACTTCTTTAAAGACATTGTTTGGTATCGGCTTAACTTGTCTTCTACACCACATCTGAATGAAAAATGTACATTGTGTCAAATGAATGTTAGGAGTGTTAAAATGCATAAACAATGACATTTTATTAACAAATTGCTGGTCACTAAAGACAATTGTGATGGCTATGCCTACTCAACATGTTGAACGAATCATCGGTTCTCAATGATGGTTCCATGAAGAAGATGTGAGGAATTGGTTGGACCAGACCCTTGATGTTCCTCCTACTTGTGTGCACATCAATAGCATATGACTTGAGTCCTAAATGGACATAAACCTGAGACCCTGAATGAAAAGCTGTGGTGAAGAGATTCAGTTTAGATGCAATATTTCAACTGTTGTAATAACTGGCATGCAAATAAAGCCTAGGAATCACGCTATGCACATAGAGACTATTGATCTTCTTATGTACTCACAAGGTACGAAAACAAATATTTAAAGCCATGAAATTGGATTTACTTACGAACTAGGGCTACAGTGCAGCCGAGGTGAGTAATAAAATGCATTGTGCTTAGAATCAATAAATGCCTTAGTGGTAAAAAGAGAACACTAGTGCAAAGGCTCTTATTTGATGAATGAGAAGTGAAGTAAGACATGACTTATGATAAAAAGTTTGATGTTCTTTAATATGATAAATTGACCACCTATGGAGTGTTTGCAGGAATGGGAAAACTGTGGCCATGAGGAGTGCTAAAGCTCTAGAACTGTAATGAGTTAGAAAGATATGAGAAAAATCCCATGCGCATAAAGTTGTTACCACGAGGAAAGTGGTGATGGAGGTAGTGGTTGAAAGCTACCTATTTTCCCCTGGGCCAGCTAGGGACCATTATGCATTCTGGGGACGCCTAGATGTAAGACATTTTTGTTAAGACTCGTTCCACACACATTGAGAGGACTGTCACAAGAGTGGAGGCTCTGTGAAGAGAATAACCACTAGGTGTTGTGGTGTGCGAGAACGGAAGTGCCTAAGCTTGGTGAAGAGCCCTAAATAGCACAAGAAGGAGATACACCTAAGGAAGGGTATCATCCTTGTGTTGGGTACCTTGGATCGGTAAGCGCCCTGAATAGCACAAGAAAGGAGATACGCGTAAGGAAGGGTATCGTCCTTGTGTTGGGTGGCTTGGATTGGTACTTGGATTAATGTTAGCACTTGGAGTGCTGGGATGGAGGACATCTAGAGAAAAGAATAATGTCGGGAAGAGGTATTTCATTACAGGTAAATTTGTACCCATGAGGTAATATGTTTATTTATTGGCAAATAGGACTGACATGTATATTGGAACCACAGTAAATTGTATAGTGTTGGATTTCTGAGTTATACATTGTTTCAATGTCGATGCTAGTATGTATGCATATGTATGATTATAAATACAGAATTAGGACCTGATCCCATTAATTAGAGGGATTGGGAAATATATATAAAAAAAAAACAAGCAATGAGAACCGAAGAAAAAATTAAAATAAAATAAACAAGTAACACCGAGGACAGTGTTAACTCTAAGGGGGAAAGGATGTAATGTCCCCTCCCAACCCCAATCTGAAAAAGGAAAATCCTAGTAAAAGGCACCATATGTTAAAAGAAAATAAAAGAGAAACATGCAATTGGTAACGAAATGAGAAACATGGTTAGAAGGTTTGGAGTATAAGAAAGTGATCACTTTCTGACCCACTTGTATAAAGTATAGATACAAGATAAACTTAGATACATGATTACAAAATACAATATGAAGTACCACTAAAACATGCAACGGTTGCAAAGGTAAGTGTATATAATTATATTGATTCTATCATTAGGCATTAAATGCTATGATAGGATTCCATTTACAACGAAATGGGTTGTTAAGTAATTACAAATGAACATATATATGCCAAACCATTATAAATAGGTTTCACATAATGGGGTTACTCAGTTAAGGAGGTATATATATGTATATTAATTCTTTGTTTTTATCTAGGTAAAACACATTAAAAAATTATTTGAGTCTCTCCTTGAAATGGGGGGGGCGTGAGCCTGTTTTGGAAAATGCGGATATCACTGCATGGATGTCGGCATGAATGGTGCAAATAGAAATAGAAACAGAATTAAAAACAAGGAAATTGGCTGAAACTTGTCGAAAAAATCCTCGCCACTTTTCCCAGTGATTTTCTGATAAAAGGGGGCGTGATGCCGTGGCTAGAGGCACTGGGGATTTGGCGTTCTGCTCCATCAATCCGAAGAGAAAACCTCTGCAAAATCTTTCTGATAATTGAAATGAACATTTTTTTCCCTCTTGTCGGATGTTGTACCCTTGTCTGTGATCATGGTTGAATCTTGTTTTGTGTTAAAACTTTGTGTGTTATGTGTGCCTCGATTTCGTCCTGGTGAATAAAAATGGTAGCCTGTATTTTTGCTTGACTAAAATGAGTTGTTATATGATTCGGATATGTTCATTGTTTAATCGTTTCTCACATTTTCATTGAATCTGGTGAATGCACTAAAGTCCAGATGTTCATTGTCTAAATGCTATGGATTATACCATGATTCTCATCGCTCTGAAGATTTGCTTTATAGCCTGGATTTATGCCTTGTCTAAACGTTGGTTGTTATGGCCGTGAATCTGGTGGTTGCTTTATGATTTAATTTTTGTGCTTATTAAAACTGGTTTTTGTATTGATGCCACGATGTCATTAAATGTTTAGTGGAATTTTTTCTTCTGATGTCTTATTATTTTGATGAAGGCTTTATAGTGTGGACGCGTTGATGCCACGATTCAAGACAAATCAGAACGTTTAGTTAAATTTTTGTGCTTATTAAAACATTGTATTATCATCCTTGGTTTGAGGATCCAGATTGGTTACACCAGTGACCTGGACCGGTGATCTGGATCAATTCCTTGCGATCTGTGTTTTTTTTTTTTGCCTAGTTTCCTATGGTGTGTTGCTTGTATGGATTAAAATTGTTTAAATCAGATTCAAATAACCTTCTATGATTGGTTGTGGATCCAATATAAATGAATATCTACACATTTGATTAGTTACAGCATTTGACTAAGAACTGATTTTCTGGAGTGGTATTTGGTTGCCTCCGTGTTTGATTTGCATGCCAACGTTTGTGGGTAATATCAGGATTTTGTGTTGTGAAGTCTCTGGATTCAAAATTTGTCTGCGTTTTTTTTATCCATTCAATAATCAGTGATCAGAAAAATTGATCTGCTCAAAAAAGTCAAGAGACTGCCAATAATCCTGATTCCATACTTCTCAAGGAGTCGTACTATACATATTTCGTTGTATTCTTACTGAGCGAAAAACAAAAATTAGCATTGAAAGTAATTTTTTATCTCTCAAATGGAGTTACTAATGTTCTTGAAAGGTAAGAGAAACAAAGATCGACATTGCTTGGCCCATCTACAATTTGTCTTAATTAGGAGAAATGTGATCATCCCATATTGTCATGGGTTTTTATACTCACAGGGTCTTGGTTCAAACATGAGTGAATGCCCAAAATGATTTGAAGGCCATTCAACGAAGGACTGTACCCTTGTTAACATACCTAGTTTTTTGTGAATCTTGCTAGCCAGAAGTATGTTTTTCATTATGCAACGATTTCAGATCCGGAGTGTCCTTTGTTTATTAATGCTTTGATTTTTCCTTGTGCAACAATTTCAGATATGGAGTGTGCTTTGTTTATTATGCTTTGATTTTCATTGTGCAATTATTTCACTAATGAAGATCGATCTAGAGGCTTGTTAAATTCTTTATGAAATCTGTTTCTTTTGGTACGAATGGAAATTGATCTGGAAGCTTGTTTTTATCCTTTATTAAAAATATTTGTGTGAGAAAAGGAGATAGATCTGTAGTTGAACTTTGTCCTTTATTAAAATCTTTGTGCCATGATTTTCAGATCTAGAGTGTGGACTTTTATTTCTTATAGAATCTCTATTTCGTGCTACGATTCTTAGATCTTGTCTTTGATGCCACAAATTCCTGAGAGGGAATGGTCTGATGTTAGTTGTTGGCATGTTTTTTTTGTACTGCTATTATATCGATTGGGTTTTTTGCAAACGCTGTTGTGATTTGTTTTGGAGATGGTTTAAATACTATGTGTTTTAGGATATTGTCTCTTTATGCCATGAACTAGTGAATGGAATGATCTGCTGGATTGAACAATAGCTGATTTTATGCTTGTCAAACCCTATCTTTCCTTTATGCCACGATTCAGATCTGGTGGTCAATGATAGCTTGCTTTATGCTTGTTCTGAAATGAGTTTTATATGTGCCACAATTCAGATCTGGTGGTTGAATCATTGTTTGGAACTGTGCTTTCCTGTACTCAATCCTGTATTATGTCAAGATATTGATCTGCAGTTTTTTTCTTTATAAAATATTTGTTTGTGTGCCACAGTTTCAGAATAGGACAATCAATCAGGAACATATTTTCTGTATACTATTTAACCTTTCCTCGTTGCTGACCCAGGCTATGAATAATTCCTCTGTTTTGGGGTTTAGTTGAGTTCATGCTTGAACTTGGAAGTAATTGGTTGAAGACTGAGTGCTTTTAGATGTTCTATATTAATGTGTTGTTGAAAGATGGATTTTTGAATATGTTTAAGAGTTATAACATATATTGTAAGTTTGGAATTATTTCAGTCCTTGAAGGAATCTTAGACAAAGCAGCCTGCTGTCATAAGAGCTTAAGTTGTCTTTTATACCAAGTACTAACTCAGGGTGTTGGCTGTGGGCTCATCCTTGAAAAAACATGTGTCGTTGGTATGCTAACTGGTTGTGCAGAACCGAGATGTGAGCATCCACGTTCGGAATGGGGAAATGCAAATTTCCACTGCACTCGCCTTGTTTTGAGGCTTAAACGAATTGTAACAGATGAGCCGCATCATTGTACCACCCTTTAAGAAAGAATTAATAAAACGACTAACAAAATCTTGGTGGACGTAACCTCATGAAGGAGGTGAACCACGTATATGGTTGTCTCATCTTTTTATCTTTATGTTGTGCATGCTCTTTTTCATGATGATGTTAGCATGGATGCAGTATAAATGTTTATTGGTGAAAAAGGTTACTAAACGTATTTTGCAGACATTCAATTCGGAAGCACATTACTTGGATGGTTTAAAGCGTTAAAAAAAATGAAATTTTTTTACCCATTTTATCTAATTTCCACAACAATGTATTATGGGGACATCACAGAAACACAAGAACAATAGATCCAACGTAGGTAAACATTCAACTTATTTGTTTTATTTAATTCAAATTTGAAAAAAAAATTAAAACTCAAAAACAAAAACGGTAATAAACGAAGTCTAGAGTATTAGTAGAGGAGAGTGACTTATTGACCATTGGATGTGTGTTCCTATGTATAAACATCCATATATTTTTTGGAATTTATTCATTCTCCACATTTTATGGGATATGATTTGAATATCCGTATAGAGCTATCAGCCCAAACACTTTGTTGGGTTCCATTGAGATCCTTTACTCTCTTCTCGTGCAAACTATAACGCTTTGAAATCCACCCAATCTTGGATTTCAGGCTTCCTCGGATGCCACAACATGTCCCTCACCAAAATGATTTGGTCCCAGCAACATAACCATTTGTTAGCCTTATGGCATATCTTCAACTCAGGTTGAGTCCCTTCCCTCTTACGCACAACAAAGCCCAAGATATCATCCTCACACAGCAGAGTCGAGTCGGCAACACTTGCGATGCACCCGAGATATCTTTCTATGCTTAACTACCAGAACGAGGTCTCTCCAGTTGGGTAGGGGATTTCAAGTCCCTTGGCTTATTGCCAAGGTGCTCGATCGAACCTTATGGGCGGATTACTTATGCTTACTATACGCAGTTGGGCTCTAACTCAGTTCCTCCCTTGCAAATAATGCAGCATTAAACCCAGCACAAAATATATACATTCAACTTATAACAGTGCGACTCATGTATATAAACCCATTCATAAGAAAATACATAAGCATTCGTTCACAACAACATATACACATGCGACTTAAATACATTCAACATTTACACATAAAACACAAAATCTAACATGGAAACCCATCCGGGAAAAACCACAAAGGTGCTCTTCATTTGGCATGAGAAATATATGGCACCTTTGGTTTGCGCACTAAGCTGTAGACTGTTCTCTAGATCTTCCTTGCTTATCTTTACAGACTCATCTCTCCTCTCATGCGTTGTTCTTTGATATCTCTAGTCTTTCTCTACTTGACTCTACTCCTGATCCACACAGAGCCTCAATCGACTCAGTTTCTTCTACACTTCTGCGCACTTAGCTGTAGATTCTCGACTCAATGCACTTAGCAAAACTAACACACAACAATAACCGGGGAGATTGTAAGGAATATGTGGTGTCTAACCCGCATACAACTTCGGTTCGTCCTTTTATAGACTATTTACCTGTATCTTTCTGAGTCGAATTCCTATACTTAGCCAACATGTTGTCTTTCCTATTCTAGCGCCACATGACAGAAGGCACTAATGACCTAACTTACAAAGATACCTTCGTACGTGCGGCTTACGCCAGCTCTCGCCAGCCTCGTACCCACAATATTTATGACCTGCCAATTTGTTACCCTTGTGTCGTTGCACACCTTCTCACATGGCTCCACTTTGTCACCTTCTTTCTTTGCTGTGTCATTTTCCTCTATCGCGACCTTTCTTATGTCATGGAATTTTCTCTGTCGCGGCATCATCTTTTGTCGCGGTATCTTCTTCTTCAACTGCTTCCCCTTTATCTCTCTATGTCATACCTCATTCTCCATCTTTCCCTTCATCCACTCTTCCCTCATTCATTCTGTCACAACTCCTTCTTCTTCTTTTACCTTAGCTCCTTTCCATACTTTAAGCATAAATCTAAGTGAATTATGCTTACCTATCTCTAGGCCCAACACATAATATATAAATGTATAAATAAATAAATATTAAATATTAATATTAAAGTTAATTATTTATTACTAATATCAATATATATTAATAATTAATAACGATTAATTAGTTAATTAGAAAAAAGTAGAAACATGTACCCTTTTATTTGAAAATGCACGATAAGGCTTATATAAATCCCTACCAATGTACATGTAAATCATATATCTTATCTCATAGTTTTATACATATATTCTTTTATCCAAATGGATTTCAATATACTATTCCAAATATTTTGGTAGTATGTGTGTGAGCGAACTTTTGTTCGCCTCAATGGCCTTGAGTAGAATGTTGAGTTTTGCCTCCAAATATTTCTTATGTTGAATAATTTTCCTATTCTAGTTTTGAATTTCCTCCATTTCAAGCACCAACTCATTTCCTTCTTTTTTGGCATCTAGAAAGACATTCCCAAGAAGAGATTTGATTTTCTAGTAGAAAATAACAATATGATAATATATGTCTCTCAAGTTCTAGAGATTCTAGGGGTACGGACCCAAGTTCTAGAGATGTCTTCATCCTAGGTATAGTCTTGTTCAATCTTCACCCAATATTTTGCTTGTGCTTTTTCTCTTTGAATACAAGTAGGGATTTGGAATAAATATGTCAAGGCTTGGATTCCCTAACCTCCACCACGACCATGGGATGAGAGTTGAAGTTGTGGTCTCTCTTCGAACGACATCTTCTAACTTTGATAGCCATCGATGTAGTTACAACATGGACATAAGGATGCTACGTACTAGAGGGGAAGCAAGAGGAGGATTCGCTGAGGGGAGGTTAGGGGGGGGTAAGAAGGGGTTTTATCCCCAAGGATAGGAACTTAGCAATTTAGGTGGCCTGTGAATGGAGTAAGGGAGAGCAAGATCATAACCTCAACAAGAATGAGAGAGCGAGGAACAATTACGGGGTTAATGCAGACGAGTTTGAGAGGAGGGTGTCACGAGTGTCGAGACATAGTCTCGAGGCTAAGAGGGAGGGCTAGTTGCTTCTTAACTTAAATCTATGGAAACAAATGACAAAATCCTAAGAGTGATCCCGACAGAGAAAAAGAAATGGAGAATTACCATAATGAACGTGAAAGTTAGGCGAAGAAGGAACATAGTGGAGATGTTGTCAAGAGGGATTTTCTAGAGAGGCTAGCAGGGTCATAATGCCTCTATTAGAACCATAATCCACAACAAACTTGAAGCAAAGAACCATAATTGCCATCATTGTTGTAGCTAGAACTCTCAACTAGGTGGTATCACTCGTTATTTTGTGGAGGGTGTGTACGACTAACAAAAAGGAATGGTTGTGCCATGCCCTCTTCTCTCATCAAAGATTAAACATGGAAGCTAACAATTTCCTTGTCCTCTCTTAGACCCTTTATAAAGAGAAATTCCAACTATTTTATTGAAAGAAAATTAAAAAAATTTATTGTAAAGACATTCCGTTGTTGTTTCAAACAAATTTACCCACATAGGAGAAAAAAAATGAGAAAAAAACACTACAACAATTATATTAATTAATAATAATAATAAACACCACTTACTTAGAGTGAAAAGAAAATCCTACTCACTTAAACTTCTCCCACCATTTTACTTTACATGGCAATAAGTAATTTAAAAAAAAAGAAATGTCGAATCCCCATTTTACTTTACATCGCAATAAGTAATTTAAAAAAAAATGTCGAATCCCCCGTCAAATTTGAATTAGGTTTTACTTTGGGCCCTGACCAGTTCTAACAGTGCTTTGCGCTAATTCTAACAATGGTTTTCGGTAAACCTTCAACTAATTCGTTTTATTTAATTCGAATTTGAAAAAACAAAATTAAAACTGGAAAAAAAACGGTAATAAAGGAAGTATAGAGAATTAGTAGAGGAGAGCGACTGACTGATCGTTGGAGGCGTGTTCCTATGTATAAATAGCCATTCATTTCTTCGCATTTATTCATTCTTCACATCGGATCTGATTTGAATTAAAAGCTACCACCAAATTCGGCTCTGAATTGGGCTTTGCAATCTTTGCCTATCATATGAACTCATGGCGGGTGTAGAAATCGCCATTCCCCAGCTGCAACCACCTCTAACTCTGTAGAAGAGGTTACTGCCATTCTTATTTACATTTTCACCTCGTCGAATTCTGTATACAAGGCTGCTTTTAATTTCTTCTTCTTATGAAATTCATTGATCTGTTTTATTGTCCTCATTGTCCTCAAGGGAACTCAGGCTTTGCAATCAACTGCTGGAGAACCATTCATTTCTTAGCATTTATGTATCAACAACCGTTCATTTCTTCTCATTTAATCAACATTAGATTAGACTTGTATATTCTAAAGGATGAAATCTCCTATAAAAAACAAATCAACTCACTCTAATATAAAATATACCACTCAATCACAGAGAAAGCAATGTGATACCATCTTGGAACCAATCTCCCCATACCATATGAATAAGGATAATAATGAGATAATGGGGCCAATCTCCCCACTAGCTATATGAATCATGGATGAATGTTTTCCAGATTCTGCAACCTGGAGTAACATCAATAATTACTGGAGTACAACCACACCTCTACTATGAATATATATACCACAACTCTTAACCTCCACTTCTTCCTTTCAATGAATTTGTCATAACTCCACTTCTTCCTTTCAATGAATTTGTCATCTATGTCGTTAGACTCTGGCAATGCCCAGTCAACATACTCGAATACCACTAGTTGACCTTACAAACTTGAAGTCTTTGTTCTCGTATATAAGCTTGTAATCGCAAGATTAGATCACTTCACAATTATAGGTTTGTCGTATCTCAAATTATTTATATTGATTAAAAATCTACAAGCCATGACCCTCCGATTCTTTAGCCTATGATCTTGTGAGTTGCTTCGTCTATATAGACGTTTTATTCCAACTTATTTAATCTTCCCCAAAGAGCATCAAAAGTATTCAATTGTTTTGTCATGGAACAAAAAAACATCTCCAACCTCCAATGCTTTCTAATACAATGTCATATCCACTAATCACAGGCGTGGAAATTGTCTTCCTATCCTTGTAATGCATCTTTCCTTAATTATAAATTTTGATCGAGTATGATTTAACAACTATAGGGGACGCATTTGACCTATCTTCTTAATCAATTTACTCGCTACCATAATTGCAATACTCTACAATCATAGCTCTATCCCAAACAATAATATACATCATCCATTGGTTTAAACTTACAGGCATACATATCATCTCTAACATATAGATTTTCATCAATGGATTTTTTGAAAGATTCAAATATAGAAACTTGCCCCATTTAACTCAACATTTCAACCATGAAGGTGAATTAGAAGCCATTCAAATGCCTTTGGATTGGCATTCAATCTTGCAAAAAACCATTTCAAGGACACACTCAATTACTGAGATCCTACACATAGAGGTTTCAAATTCTAAATCAGTATACACACTTAGAAATCAACCAGTGAAAAGAAGAATACATACTTCTGTAATCTCAAATTTCATTAAGCAAAAACTCCTTTCTACATCAATCTCATATCTACTCCATCTATTCACTATCTTTGTACACCTTATTGGCACGATATTACAATTTGGGTGCTCCTCTCGCCTTGGCCACTCTATATATTACCTCTTCAGCCTGATTACACATTTTCTTGGCCACCCTTTCATCTTTCCTGCGGGCATTCCTAAATACATTGGAAGATGAAACTTCCAAACCTAACAATAACCCTAATAACTCCTACAATTTCTCCATGATATGCCCAAAATAGAAATCTGGTTTTGATGACATAACATTCAAATCTTCTCTACT
>LPNX010594859.1:3313-20833 GCA_001517045.1 Pseudotsuga menziesii | reverse complement strand
TAACTTGCATTCTCATGCAGATATCCTACTTCCCTACTAAAGGGGAGGGGTCTGATTCTTAAGTGGTCAGTGAATGGAAGAATGTAAATGAACTTCCTAGAGAGTGGGAGAGAAAGACAGCTATGGTTAGTGATATTAACGGCGGTTAGATCTGCTTATTTTAGTATAAAAAGTACTCAAATTGTAATAGAATGATGCCACGTAGTAGTTAGATCTCTTTCTTCAAATCTCTTTTGAAGATCCCGTATTAAAAGTGTGTCATTATTAGTTTGTCCAGCTTGATTTTTAGTTGGAGCAGAAATTAATCCTACACCCCAAGGAGAATATCTAAGCTCTATTTGGAATATGCTTGTTTTATCGGTTTGTCTTCTTGTCCATAAGCTGGCTATAAACTGCCTAGGTCCAAGAACTCAAGTATATTATTGGTTAAGTATTGCACACCAAATCATAATGTAATGAAACAGGTAGATTATAATTGAACTTCTTAGAGTGATTCCTTGTGACTCGTGGCAAATACTATTGAATGTGCTTATTTTAGTACATATTCTTTTATACACTAGAAATGAAATTTTAGTACTTGGTCCGAGGAGAATCAAGGAAGCATTTCCAATGTGCTTGTTCATCTATAAACTGCAATACTATATTAAATGGTTAACCACAAGTCAAATAATGTATGGCCTCATATTTATAATTCTGGTGGGCATGGATACAAATTTAGGATGGTAACAAATTTATTCCACTTTGTCATTTGTGTGAGTGACCACATTGTGTTTCCTTCTTAACATGAATTAAATGTAAAATTCTACATCAACACCAAATGTTCAGGCTTGTGTCTACTACACACAAAAAAGTGAAAACATTAGATACTATGGAAAGGACTAGAGGAAATTACATGATGTGGAAAGGTGCTTTTATTATGATTGTTTGTGGCATTGGTATGGAAAAAAAGAACTCAAAATGTTTAAAGTAATTATTTGTATGGTCATATGGGGGATTTGGCTAGGGATGAACTTAGTTCTAAATTCTATCTGAGGAAAAAATCAGTCTTGTGTTCAAGAATTAATCTCATTTTCAAGCATTGTCTCAAAAATTGCACTAAACATGTATCTAATTCTTTTTCCATGGTAGCTTACAAAAAGTTGTTATTATTGACAAGTCGAAGTCATGGGTTTCCTTGATGGTGCGTATCGAAGTGATCGGAACTTTAGTATCAGAGGGCATCTTATTTTTCTTTGATATACATTTCATTAAGTATAAAGTTGGAACTAGCATTGGAACAAACAACTTTGCATAATTAATGGCCTCAATGCTCTTGACGAAATGTGCTTTCAATGGTGGTGTAAAAACTCTCTAGGTTTTTGTTGACTAGGATCTCACTATAAATTGGATGTTAAACAAGACCTAATTGTCAAATACTGCTACTATTTAGTACATTTATTTTCAGCATGTTTTGGGGAACTAAACATTATTGTTGGTTCTATTCCAAAAGCAAGTCAAATTCTGGAAGATATGGAGTTAGAAGAGATAAGTGAAGGGCCCTATTTGGTTTCTTCCTTGTGATTCAAATAAAGGTGACATGTAATAAATGTATATTTCACTATTTTGGCTGAGTTAGATAATCTTTTGGTTCATACAGTTTTTTGGATGTATAAGACGATGTGCATTTTTGGATATTTTCTATAATAATATTAAAATTATTTTTGAACAATTTTTGAAATTGGGATTTTTCTCCCATATAGGACCAACATGGTAACAATATGTAAATAGTTGTTTAATATATTGAGGTCTTTTGTCTATTTTATGGTCTTCTAATACGTGCTTAGTGTGATGTGTAATGATATTTTGAAAGTGTGGATGGCACTATGAATAATGTAATTCCTTTCACACTATGAATATAATTATGATTTTGGGACATTGTACCATGACACTTATATCAATATGAGTATTGCTTTTGGATTGTCTTGTTTCATGAATTATGATGTTTCTATGAATGATATGTTGTGATACATGTTATATGGTGATATGTGAACATTAGGGTTATATGAGTGTGTATTGAATGTTAATTACATATGTGTGAACCACACATGGCTTCCTTCTTTCACTACGCATTATCCTAATGAGAAGTCATCTTAAATGCTTTGGGTTATACTTCATTCAATTGGAATGACCATATTACTTTCATACTAAATGATAAATGATAACCCCCTTCTATTTGACCTATGCATGGACAGTAGGTCTCGATTTGCACAAATAATTGACATTGTGTTGCAAGGACTAAATCGATACATGGTTAGAAGTTATGTATTGGAATCCAAGCAAGATAGAGTTGCGTCAATATTGGTGCAATTTGGTTCAAAGTGTGATGTGCAATAATAATTTGAAAGTGCCCATGGCACTATGAAGAATGTAATTCCTTTTAGACTATGAATATAATTATGATTTTGTGACATTGTACCATGAGAATTATTGCTTTTGGATATTGTCGTGTTTCATGAATTATGATGTTTCTGTGAATGATATGGTGTGATACATGTTATATGGTTATATGTGAACATTAGGGTTATATGAGAGTATATATGAATGAATGTTAATTACTTTAATCCTACAAATGATGATGATGGTGGTGGTTGTTAATGTTCACTAAGTTTTCTTTACAATTTTGTTTATGTACTTGCAAAGCTTTAAGAAAAGCAATCCTACATCACTTCCTTCTTTCACTATGCATTATCTTAATGAGAATTCATCTTCAGTTCTTTGGGTTATACTTCATTCATGTGGAAGGACGATATTGCCTTCATACTAAATGAGAAATGATAACCCCTTTTATTTGACCTTGGGTCTCAATTTGCACTGATTATTGACTTTGTTGCACGGACTAAATCGATATGTGGTTAGAAGTTATGCATTGGATTCCAACCAAGATAGAGTTGCGACAATATTGGTGCAATTTGCATAAATATGTCTTTGCATTCTAATAATTTTAGTATTTGGATTTGTAGGATACTTGCCTGTTTTCAAAGTGTGATGTGCAATGATATTTTGAAAGTGCTCATGGCACTGTGAAGGATGTAATTCCTTTTAGACTATGAATATAATTATGATTTTGTGACATTGTACAATGACACTTATATCATTATGAGTATTATTTCTTTTGGATATTGTCGGGTTTTATGAATTATGATGTTTCTATGAATGATATGTTGTGATACATGTTATATACTTATATGTGAAAATTAGCGTTATATGAGAGTGTATATGAATGAATGTTAATTACTTTAATCCTACAAATGATGATGGTGGTGGTGCTTGTTAACGTTCACTTATTTTTCTTTATAATTTTGTTTATGTGCTTGCAAAGCTTTAAGAAAAGCAATCCTACATCACTTCTTTCTTTCGCTATGTATTATCTTAATGAGAAGTCATCTTCAATTATTTGGGTTATACTTGATTCATATCAAAGGACAATATTGTCTTCATACCAAATGATAAATGATAACCTCTTTTATTGACCTTGGGTCTCAATTTGCACTAATAATCGACTTTGTTGTAGGGACTAAATCAATAAATTGTTAGAAGTCATGCATTGGATTCGTACCAAGATAGAGTTGCAACAATATTGGTGCAATTTGCATAAATATATCTTTGCATTCTAAGAATTTTAGTATTTGGATTTGTAGGATACTTGCCTATTTTCAAAGTGTGATGTGCAATGATAATTTGAAAGTGCGGATGGCACTATGAAGAATGTAATTCCTTTTAGGCTATGAATATAATTATGATTTTGTGACATTGTACCGTCACACTTATACCGATATGAGTATTATTTCTTTTGGATGTTGTCGTGTTTCATGAATTATAATGTTTCTATGAATGATATGTTGTGATATGTTTTATATGGTTATATGTGAACATTAGCATTATATGAGAATGTATATCAATGAATGTTAATTACTTTAATCCTACAAATGATGACGGTCGTGGTGGTTGTTAATGTTCACTTAGTTTTCATTATAATTTTTTTTATGTGCTTGCAAAGCTTTAAGAAACGAAATCCTACATCACTTCCTTCTTTCACTATGTATTATCTTAATGAGAAGACATCTTCAATTCTTTGGGTTATACTTCATTCATCTCGAAGGACAATATTACCTTCATACAAAATGATAAGTGATAACCCCTTTAATTTGACCTTGGGTCTCAATTTGCATGAATAATTGACTTTGTTGTAGGGACTAAATAAATACATGGTTAGAAGCCATGCATTGGATTCCAACCAAGATAGAGTTGCAACAATATTGGTGCAATTTGCATAAAGATTTTTGTGCAATTTGCAATTTGCATAAATATGTCTTTGAATTCTAAGAATTTTAGTATTTGGATTTGATATCTATATGAGTATTATTGCTTTTGGATATTGTCGTGTTTCATGAATTATGATGTTTCTATGAATGATATGTTGTGATACATGTTATGGTTATATGTGAACATTAGGGTTACATGAGAGTGTATATGAATGAATGTTAATTACTTTAATCCTACAAATGATGGTGGTGGTGGTGGTTGTTAATGTTCACTTAGATTTCTTTATAATTTTGTTTTTGTGCTTGCAAAGCTTTAAGGAAAGCAATCCTACATCACTTCCTTCTTTCACTATGTATTATCTTAAGGAGAGGTCATCTTCAATTCTTTGGGATATACTTCGTTCATTTGGAAGGACAATATTGCCTTCATACTAAATGAGAAATGATAGCCCCTTTTATTTGAACTTGGGTCTATATTTTCACTAATAATTGACTTTATTGTAGGGACTAAATCGATACATGGCTAGAATTCATGCATTGGATTTCAACCGTAGATAGAGTTGCGACAATATGGGTGCAATTTGCATAAATATGTCTTTGCATTCTAAGATTTTTAGTATTTGGATATGTAGGATACTTGCCTATTTTAAAAGTGTGATGTGCAATGATAATTTGAAAATGTGGATGGCACTATGAAGAATGTAATTCCTTTTAGACTATGAACATAATTATGATCTTGTGACATTGTACCATGACACTTATATCAATATGAGTATTATTGCTTTTGGATATTGTCGTGCTTCATTAATTATGATGTTTCTATGAATGATATGTTATGATACATGTTAAATGGTTATATGTGAACTGTAACATACCACTTATACTGCAACGCCATTATGGGTGGGAGAGGGGTAAGATTTTTTTGTTTCACTGTTACTACAAAAATGAATCAATCAGGTTAGAGTCAGATCATACATGGCATTTAAAATGAAGCATGTCCAATCAAATTCAATAAAGTCCAAACTACACGCAGGGGAAAACAATCATCTGACAATTTACATCCATTTACTAGATTTTCTATTGATAACATAAACAACCATGCATATTATGTCCTCTAGTATTTACCTAATTACGTATTTCCCCTCCCACCCGGAATACTTAGGTGTAGCATCTAACCTGTCATTGGATATCATACTCCAATGTTCTTTTAATCACATTTGCATCTGCATTAACCTTCGACAAACGATATGGATGTCACACCCCAAAGATAACAAGCTTGAATTTTCTTTTAGGGAAATTTAATAAACTGTGTTATTGGTCCGAATGTACCTTCAACCTTGTTAGTTAATCATAACACACATATTTATACAAGAAATCCAAAACTATGGTAGTGTCTTTTATGATTTTCCTAGGAGTCCCTTATATTGTATTTTCCAATGAAAGATTCATCTTCACTTAATAATAACATAAGACCTTGTGATTTGGTTTCATTCATGCCCTATCTGACTAAGTTTGACCCCAATAAAGCACTACTTAGGAATCTTCCAACTAACATTTTTGGTTTACATACTACAATTTCTTAATCACATTTTAAGGTTATAAGGGCTCTACGACTAACCCTAGAGTCTCTTAAGTAATAGAGCTCGCTATTTCAAACCTTGGGTATTTATTCATAAATTTGTTTGTCCTCTTGATCCCTAGTTGGAGATCTATCATCTCTTAAATATGTTAAAAGGACTATTAAAACTGACCAATGCAACATAAGAGACATACTTCCATTCTTATTCATAACACAACTTGACAACCTTCCATAAACAATATACTAGTCATCTTAGCGTAATTCCAATACATTACCATTTATACCTTAAGATGCATGGTACACAAGTATTTTACTTCCAGGGTGCTTTCGCATATGTCCTAGTGTGCAGACAAAAGTATTTAATGCATCCATACATTCCTTGATTACCATTGTCCAAATTAATCAATTTATAAGGTTATAGTGCAATGTGATAAGTACACCAGCAATACAAGAAAAGGAAGACATTTAGGCACCAAACAAGAGAGACGTCAAGACATTTAAACATAGATAAGAGATACTCCAATATACATGGTTCACCCTTCCCACGGGTTACGTCCACCAAATATGCTAAGCTTTTATTAGTTTAATTTTCCAAAAGGATTACAATCTGGAATACACTAGCCTTGATGCCAGGCCTTTCCCTTTGAATACTAATATTAATTAAATCTAAACATTTCCAGTAAATCTTGCATGAATATAGTGACTGAAAACAATTCACAGGGATCAAGGCCCAATCCATCAATCCACTATGGTCAAGGTATTATTTTTTTTTTTACTACCAGCCGCACTTATGCTTATGATTTTGTTAACTCTAGTCTTCAAAAGGAAAAGCGTAAAATGCTACAAGGAAACAGAACGTGATACTTTTGAATCCTCTAACAGAGGCAAGCATTCGAGGGTCATCACCTTAAATCCACGACTATGTGATCTCCTATCCAAACTGCATACAACTTAAGTTGTATTGATGCCCAACATAATTAATAGATTTAGATCTATGGAGTACCAGCAGAGGTTTATCAACTCCATATGTAAAAATATTGCTACAAATTGAATACAACATGATTATGTTGTGGCCATTGTATTCTATACTTTTAGATCTATCTCAGATCTATAAGGTAGGCCGAGGGTTATCGATTATACAAGATGATTCCATATTTATATATAATTAATGTTATGTAAAACTATAACATTTCGAATCTAGATTTTCTACAACCTGAACCGAGTTGTACCTCCTTTATGGATTCAATTCCTAAACAAAGGGAATAGATAACATTTCTTTTTCATGGATATTTATACATATACAAATCACAATCTTAAAGGAACCCCTACCTCGACAAATCTAGAGGGTAAGATGGTTAACACCTACACGGTTGAATTACAAAGGTCAACGCATACACAGTTTGATTTGCACACATCGAGGTGTCGGTTTTAAAGGTAGTTCCAACATAGCAGAAGAAAAAGCATGCACAGGTTTCCCAGACACTCTCTACATGACAAAGAATAGATCTGAAACCGATTGCAAGGTGTGATTGTATTTATGTTCAGATCACGCATCACTTGGGTAGGAGACAAAGCACTGCCTTGGATATATTTTAATATATTGTGTCTCCATGATAATGTTACTAGGATGGAGTAATAAACAACTTAATACTCGATTTACCTCTCTACTGAACCAGGACCTGGTATAGTTCAAAACCTACAAAATTTGGTCGGCTTAACAATTTAGGAGGAAAAATCCATACCATAGTTTCCTAATCTAGGTTCTCGAAGCGCAAATTTGTTGTTTCAATATATCAAAGATTTGGGAATCATTATCCATAGTTTTATGCTTATTATCCCCAAATAATATCTACAGATTAAAACCCTCATTGGAATCACAACGATATCTTCTCTGCATCGCCCAAAGTGGGACCACAATGATACTATATATTTTGTTTTAAAACCCCAAAAGAAAACAAAACTATTAACTTCTATACTACTCCAAAGAAGGAATTCATACCTTACTGTCCCATTCAGTTGGGTGTGGATCTTAGAGAAGGCATACGTAGGGGATCCAAATCATGCTGGATTCACCACACAGGTAGCTGTATGGGATATCCGGCTCTTGCCCCCTTCTCTCTACACACTTTCTTCCCTCCTTGTCAAAGAAAAACACAAAAACATTCCTCGCAAGCAGGGACCTTTTCTATGAGGCGCCATTTCCCAAGAAGATGAGAGAGAGTGTCTCCCCTCCTTCACCTCCTTTTCCTTTAAAATACTATCACAGCCCAAAATCCTCTCCTTAATATGTGCTGAAAAAGCAGAGGTCATGCCACGTGGAAACCATGCCTGAAAATTATCTTTCATGAGGATCCTTTTTTCCTTCTTTGGTTTCCTTTTTCCTTTTATTTTTTATTTTTTTCCAAGTTACTTCATGTTTCTTTGGAAATAATCAGCTCCTCATTTTTATTTCCTAGACCTTATTGTAACGAATCCAAAAGTGGTAAGAAATTTTTCCTTTATTAATTATCTTTTAAATAAATGTTACCACTACTCTTGGGTACTTGGGTAATGAAGATAAAGCACACTCGAATATAAATCAGATTTTCCATTTCTAAGAATAATATCAATCATCCCATTTATTCCTAAGATCCATATTTTGTAATATTTATCAACGAGCCTTTTAATAATAACTCTAGCCTTTCACTTGTTTTAGACTATCTATCATCTTGCAAGGATTGACAAACAAATCTTAGATTCAATTTATTCAAAGAAGACCTTCTCACCATGAGAACATAAAAATACTATACCGATAAGATGACCTCATCAAGGACACACAAAATGTAACATCCCCAAATAAGTTGGGATAGAATCCTAGAAGGAAAACAAGTAACTTTATACTTGTATCGAGGAGATTTAATTATACCTAAATAGGTCATTTTCTGTTTGTTATGCATAAGCAATTCGATGGGGAATCAATATAACATACATCTCCTTGTCTCTTTATTTTTCCCATGAGATCCTTATGCCATATTGCCATCCTCCTAAACCAACTTAAGTTGTAAAGGACAATTCATAATACAAACAAAGAAAAACAGGAGGTTATTATCACTACATCCACGTGCCATTTACTTTATAATCAGGCTATATAGGAAACATATACAAGTGCATAAAGGTTATGTTCATTTATAATTACCTTGAGTTCATTTATTTTTACCTTGAGTCCATTTCTTGCAGGAAGACTCAACTATTTGTCTTGCAAGCACTTCATTAATTCTATACACCCACAATTAGGAGATCTTTCTTTATTCAATAGACATAGTTAACAAAGGCATGACAGGTACAATGTATTTCTCACATAATAGTCCCTAGAATGATACAATACTATACCAACAAGTTTTAAATTATGCAAGAATAAAAACCATAACGCCAGTCTTATAGTATTTGTTTACACTTTCAAGCACAAGCAATAGGCGAAGGGACAAGAATTCCCATGACGGTTGCTAAGAAAACAACTAGGTTAGATAGTTACAGTCCAATGAAATAAAATAACATAATCTATTGCATAATAAAATACAAATACACTATATGGTTCCCTACCATGCTATCTTCATACGCATCCTTGTTGCGACACCTTCCCCGCGCTCACAATTTACCCTTTAAAATATTCAACTATTTAAAGAGGAAATATAAATTCCACTAAACTTGTCATGAAGTTTACTCATTTTATTAATGCAGCTAGCAACTTTAACAACTAACGCTAACAACTAGCAATTAAAACTTCATTTTCTAAGTTAAAATACTGGTCCAACTGAAAGCTTCGCTTCGACTTTCCACCCAACCAACTGACTCTATCTGGTGTGCGTTATTCCGCCTAGAGTCACCCCTGAGCTTGGGCGACGAACCCACTAAGGTAAAGGGGAAACATTCCCAAGTGCTCTAACATGTTCCATGGTTCGACCACACCGTTATCAACACAGTGCTAACCAGCTACCCATATCGGGGCCATTACTCTCGACTGTACATAATACAAAACTCCCTTATTTCACAGTACAGGAGTACAAGTGTATTTGCTTGATGTATTTGATAATCCTGCTAATTGAAGTGACGAATTTTTCTTGATGTTCCCATGAAGTATGGATGTGTTATTGTGTGTTATGATCCCAACTACTACACTAACATGCAACTTCATATCTCTGTACCAAGGCTATCAAAAGCCTACTGACGTCTACAAAACCATAGATTCATCTCTAGTGCAGAAAAATTTACTTAAGATAACAACAGCATTCTGATGATCGCAAGTTAACAAATTTAACTGCAATTGCAATATATATTTAGCTAGGACAACAATACATTTAACTGTAATTTAGGGTCATGCACCAGCTATCATAGAAATAGGGAACCAAGGAGTAAACAAGGTTTTAGAAAACTTCAACAAGCATATAGGTATAATAGATCCTTCAAATGTAGATAAGATAGGAAACATTTTTGAAAGGGTATGGTCACTAACTCATGCCGAAGAGGTTCCTCACAGTATATTTTCATTCCATAAATAGTTAATAGTTTTCTAGAATCTTATTGGTCAAAAGGATTGCCATTTTAAAGAAAACCATTATGCAGACAGATTTAATATATCCATTCAAAATCTAGGGCATGATGTTACTCAATTTCAGCCATACGATTCTCAAGGCTCCGATGTGGATTTTCCCCAAACAAGTACAGGGATCTACGATTTCCAAATGAGTGAGTGAAAAAACAAAATGCATAGGTTAGCTATTCATCTGGGTTAGCGATTTCAGATTTTCCTTATAGATAAAAGAAAAAAAAGAATAACATGCAATCGCTTTCTGGATCTACCTTCAGCAAACCAAATTTTCATACTAAGGGGCAGCATACAAAAGAAATAACATGCAACAAATATTCTCCATTGATTCGTCCCATACTAATCTAAACACTAAATTGGGGTTCGCATAAGTTTGGAACCTGGATTAGTGTTTAGTAACACAAGAAACCATGTAGGAGTAACATGAGATCTCACCTCCATAACGGCTTCACAATCATCCTAAACAACCAAGATGTAGAAAGAAACATAACCAGGCAAGGGTTTACCCAATCACATAGAGAAAGTCTACTACTATCCCACATAAACAAAAAAGGGAATCGGTCCATATGAACAACATGCAGAGAGAAAACATAACCGGGCAAGGATTTACAAAATCGCATAGCACTAGTTTACTGCAATCCCACATAAATAAAAGCAGTCGGTCCATCCATGAAATCGTGACAATAAGAGACTGAGATCAAGCATGAAATCGAGACAACACAAGGCTGAGATCAAGCAGCGCCGATCCAAAACATGGAATCGTGACATCATATAACAAAATAGTAGATACAACATTACACAAGAGAAGTTAGATACCAGGATGATTGCCAAAGACTCCCTTCAGATTTATGGAGAAAAGCGCAAATTTCCCTAATCCAGAATGCCCTCGCCCATGATCCTTTCGCCAACTTCCAAGAGGTTGTCCTTCTCTTGCATTTTCACTTCTTTAAAAAGGTTGCAGGGCCCTCAAATTCTTCTCTTCCCCTGCATGTGGGATAAATTATATTTCCCATAACTCGGCAACTCAAATCCATTCTCTTTTAGTATTTTCTTTAACCTTTCTAAATATACATCTTAGCATGTGCTTTTTCCCTTTTAACTGTACTACCATTTTGATTTTAATTATATTAACCCTTTTTTTTTACTTCTTGATGTCACTTTGGGAAAAAGTGGGACATTCCAGCTCTCCTTCACATTATCACATTATTCTCTCATAATTAATGCCAAACAATGTCTTTAATAATGGTGGTACATCAAAAATGCCTCTCTTAAAAATGTATTCCAAAGTGTCATCATTTTTTAATATTTATAGGATGTCATAGTTGTTAATGACTAAAGTGTCATAAGAGACATTAGGCTTGAATTATTTTAGGGTATAAAAGGTGGTGTAAAAGAGCTTTTTAACATACGTAAGGCATTAGGATCGTATCAAGGTTAAAGAAAAAGGTTTTATACCCTTTTTAATTATTAACTTTTTCCTTTAGTCATATTAACTCCTTCTAACTATATTAACCTTTTCCTCTATAATTACAAGTAAGTGTCTATTTCTTTTAATCCTTTGGTACCATTTGTCAACCTGCTTAGTATAGGGAAATTGTCATTGTATAAATTAATATAAGAGTTATCTCCCATACTCCAACCGTTGCATGGTCCCCCTTGTTCCCTTAATAATTAAAGCATTGTTTTTCTTAATCGACTCCACTTTAGATACCAAAGACTGTCATGCTAGTGATTAAACACTACTCTCTATTCTCTTAGTAATTACAAGCACATAGCAATCATTCATTGAGGTTCTTAGTTCCTCTTTCCCAGAAATCCCTTTCCCCCTAGTGGGTTCGTTGCCAAATGTTGTTTTAGTCATTTGAAGCTTTCAGTCGTTAACCCTATCAATTATAACCATAACTTGATAGAGTTTTAGAGTCGATACTTACAGTGATGTTTACTTACACTGTGAGTTCTAGGTCGAGGCGGCGAGGGATGTTACACTTATCCTCAATGTTAGGTTACGTATAATTCTCTTAATCCTTACAACTTTACTGACTTAGACTTTCTTTTCTTTTAAAACAAAAGGGTTCTCTAAAATGTTATAATATATATAACATATATACATACCACGCCTTCCAATGTAGGGAATCTCCCCATAAACTCTTTACACTATATATATTTGAGAATCATTCCATATAATATTCAAGGTGTATTATATATGTTCCCAATATTAAGTCAAGGTGTCATGATGACATTCTCTTCTCTTTTTTATTTTGAGGTGACTATATCATATGGTTCCTTAATAATTAATTCTTTAGGATCTTTTAACTTTCTCAACAAGTGCTTAACCCTTTTGTCGAGGTATTGTGGATAAATATTATTTGAATTTAATTAACTAGGCCATGGTATTTTCTTTAATTGGGCTAATAATGGAAAGCATTGGAATCCCTATAGGATTCCATAGTCTTAAAACTCCCTCATTACCTTCGTCCTCATGGGTTTGGTTGGCCCCTCGTTAAGTTGTGTCATTACCTTTCGTCTCCTAATTTTTCCACTTACGTAGTTAAATTGTATAAGCTGCACTGTTTTGCTTCTGGTGGGGCCTTGGCCTTGAGATCCTCACCAGAAGAAAGTACAATATACATTTGTAATCATAATAACTAAGGCTACGTAACAGGGATATTACATCCTTCCCCGCTTAAGTTAACACCATCCTCTTTTTCCCAGCATTTTCTTTTACCAGATTACCTTCTTCTCATTCGTCATCCTTCTTCTTTTCATCTCTTTGTTCTAAATCCCCCTGAGATCTTTTGGTACTACTCAAGCCACTGTCGTTCAAGACCTGTGGTTCCTTGCAACAAGTTCAGGTCTAGCCCAATCATGTCAAATTTATAATTCAACTTAAACATAAGCCATAGATAATGTGCAATGCAATTTATTCATCAATAAAACATGATTACTACCCTTTTGGGTGTTGGTTTTATCTCTCACCTTTGGATAGTTATGTCGTCCTCGACTTGAGGATATCCTTTCTTCATTTACACATTAAGCATGTAACCGCCTAATTACTTAGAAATTCATTAACATGTTTTACGTTCGTTACGTTTTCCAACCATCTTTGAGTTTCTTTTCCAATCTTGTGTGGACTTATAGAAATCTCTGAGGTTACTCTCCCTTTTAACCACTAGTTAAAAGTTTTTCATTTAGTGACATCAAACATCATCCTGTCTTTTCGATGTCAAATTTTTTTCTTTTTTGTTTGCCTGGGTCTTTTTGTCACACCATATGCCTAACACCAATGTGTTCATGCGACAATTGCTTGCCTAACACCATTGCACTCCTATAGCATATATGCCCAACACCAATGTGTTCACGCGGCAATGACTTGCCTAACACCATGGTGCTCCCGCAGCATTCGAATTTTCCTCATTCGTATTTAGTATAAATTTTAACCTGGAATATTTGTAACGCACACTCCTTGGTGCTTAGCATGACTTTACGGTCATTGTCCCGATTCGTGAATCAGATACACAGTGAGTCAAAGCATTCATTGATAACCCAAAATTTCAAGAATCAATTATCAGAATTTCATAATTAGCAACGATTTTAATCGTAAATTATCTAGAAAAATTACTTGTTACTCTTTTATAAGCAATTGGGTGCAACTTATAAACGCGGGATGATTTTACACACCGCAGTGCACGTTGATTGCATCAATGGTCATAATCTTAATGAAGCCTCATTAATTAAGGCACTGAATTATTTTTACTAACAGTCAACTCTGACTGATAGTATTCCTGGCATATCCTGCAATGTTAGCACATGACATTATACAACATTCATCAACTCACTTATTTTCAATATTAATATCTTTAGATAATCAAATCCATATAAGCTCTAAAAATGCCAATCTCAATATGAGCCAAGCAACAACAATGCTATCAAATTCTCAATGGCTTTAATCACAAGATTACCAACAACGTCCTTCAATCTAGCACTAGAATCAATTCTGGGGTTCTTACTAGAATCTACAAATAGACATATGATATCAATAAGCATCCATTCCAAACAAATAGTCTATTTGGCTACTAGATCAATACCCAAAATCAAAGTACCATCCACGAGCTAATCAAAACATAAGATAGTTCAAAATCAGAAACTCTAATCCAGCACAAGGAACCAATTCTAGAAAATTCACCAATAAGAGCGTGATTCTAAGAATTCATTTACTTAACAATTATGAAGTTGGTACTTGTAACTACACAAGGAATTTTCAGTATGTATAGCATCATTCACCAATATCCAAAATAGCTCTAGCGAGATCAATCATAGATCAAGAAATAAATTCGCCAATCTATCTCTTTAAGGATTTCAACGCTCAATCCAACACTATCATGAACATAAAGGGATAGGGTTTGACTTGTATTTATATATCACTTTAGTGAACAAGCAATAGGTTTAAAACACAAAAATTCAATACCTCTATTAATGGATTTATAACCACAAAATCATAATCAAAATTCAATCCTTCATTTTACTACCATGTCAAGAAATGTGTCAAACCTTCTTTAAGTATCAAATCAGATCCTTAGTATTCAAATCGCAAGAGAGGAGAATAAGTGTCAAAGGAAAATTCACCAATAATCAGATTTCAATTAGTATAATTTCAGCAATCAACTACAAAAACAAATTCAGAATTGATGCCTATGTAATTGATTTAATTTGGAATCCAAATAAGGATTTCAATCTAAATATTCAACCAAACGTTCAACAACAATCCAATATAATCAATGTTTACTGTCAATTTTATCAACCAAATTTCAATAGGCAATGAACCCAGATCTGAAGCAAATGATACCAATGTTAAGTGCAAAGTTGTTGGAGGACTAACGGCATTCACTTTCCAGATTTATATACTCAATGATTTAGATAACGAAATCAATTATTCAACAGTGTTAATGCCCAAAGAGATTACACAAGAAACAAGCCTTTCAAGGTAAGATAAGCCTAGTTTCAGATGTATGACATGGTTGTCATCCAACCACCCAAGATGTTACGATGAGTAGATCATCCATACTTTTACGATGAGTAGATCAAGTAGCCAATGATTATGTCTGCAAAATAGGCTATGATACTTGCATCTGGTTGTTCATAAAATTATTTAAGTAGAATATTAGGCTTGTTGAATAATTGCCAATATAGGACAACAGAGAATATGACTCATTAGAGTATACAGGAATGCTTTAAACAGTGACTTCCAAATACCAGAATACCAGCCAAGATTTGTGTTGTAAATTTAAGTTTTATTGTAGGATTAAAGGTGTGGGAAGTTGTTTTTTGTTCCAATGCATTACCTAAAAGTTGTGGAGTACTCATAAGAGAAATGGGATTACCTGAGATATAAATAAGGTATTCTTGTATTGATATCCAACAAAGTGTCAAATATAACTCGATTTAACTTTCCAATGCAATACTTTGCATTCTTCTATAAACAAAATCCTTATTATATGTTTCAAGATAGCCCTACTAGTAAGCTTCTTATCAAGGAGGCTTACCATTATTATGCAAAAAGTGTTATTTCTTAGCCTTTAACTGGACATTCATTTGTCAATAACAAATTAAAGTCACTTTAAAATTGCACCACAAATCATATTTGATCAATGTTTGAGGTATATTAGTAACAACATATTTTTCTGACTCACTTGATAAACATAACCAACCTTCAACGAGGCACAATTCCCCTTTAGTAGGATACCTTGAACTTTTGTTAAACAACATCCTTATCGGCTTAATAAAGAATCATTGCCTTTCACTAATTCAATAAAATAAAATAAAAAGAAAATGTTATGCATAATTTAGTAGTCGGTAACAACTTTATCGTAAGCATTTGTGCATCAATAGATTTTTCTAAGGCCCTCTTTCATACCTTTTAGTTGAGTCTCTACTCAAACCATGAGAGTACTCATTTCGTTTGTTATGATCAGGCTGTTAGTCGAGGTTGAGAAAAATCTCCATCTACTATTTGAAAGGGCTTCGAACCCATCAATGCCTTTTCTCTGAAAGTAATTTTTGGTTAGTTTATTTTCATAAGTATAACATCAAGGAAAACAGGTAACCAGTGAAACTTGTTTACTTTACGCTCGGCCCATGTAGGTCCAAGTGCTTCAACTTAGGCTCTGATACCACCTGTAACATACCCCTTATAGCTCAACTCCATTATGGGTGGGAGAGGGGTAAGATTTGTTTGTTTCACTGTTACTACAAAAATGAATCAATCAGGTTAGTGTCAGATCTTACATGGCATTTAAAATGAAGCATATCCAATCAAATTCGATAAAGTCCAAACTACACGCAGGGGAAAACAATCATCTGACAATTTACATCCATTTACTAGATTTTCTATTTATAACATAAACAACCATGCATATTATGCCCTCTAGTATTTATCTGATTACGTATTTCCCCTCCCAGGCGGAATACTTAGGTGTAGCATCTAACCTGTCATTGGATATCATACTCCAATGTTCTTTTAATCACATTTACATCTGCATTAACCTTCGACTAATGATATGGATGTCACACCCCAAAGATAACAAGCTTGAATTTTCTTTTAGGGAAATTTAATAAACTGTGTTATTGGTCAGGATGTACCTTCAACCTTGTTAGTTAATCATAACACACATATTTATACAAGAAATCCAAAACTATGGCAGTGTCTTTTTTTATTTTCCTAGGAGCCCCTTATATTGTATTTTCCAATGAAAGATTCATCTTCACTTAATAATAACATAAGACCTTGTGATCTGGTTGCATTCATGCCCTATCTGACTAAGTTTGACCTCAATAAAGCACTACTTAGGAATCTTCCAACTAACATTTTTGGTTTACATACAACAATTCCTTAATCACATTTTAAGGTTATAAGGGCTCTGCGACTAACCCCGGAGTCTCTTAAGTAATAGAGCTCGCTATTTCAAATGTTGGGTATTTATTCATAAATCTGTTTGTCCTCCTGATGCCTAGTTGGAGATCTATCATCTATTAAATCTGTTAAAAGGACTATTCAAACTGAC
>LPNX010594822.1:508030-569527 GCA_001517045.1 Pseudotsuga menziesii | reverse complement strand
TTCCTGGCCTCCTAGGTGCCTATCTACTTTTTCTGCTTTATTCCCTGCTTTTTCAGTGTTTTAAGGCACATAGGAAAGCAAGACTAGGTGAGGTGAACTAGCTTTGTTGCCTCTTCCTCCTCCACTCTTTCCTCCATGCAAAAGCATGTATTATCTGCCATTCCACCACTCATTAGCTTTCCCATGTGCCCTTGCCAATTCGTGAGCCTCATGACAGATTTGGGATCAGCTTTTTACACCTATGGGGGATTTGCCTATTTTGGGTAAGCCTTCTTTATGCTAGTTTTGGATGCCTCCTTATGCATTCGATCTCTTGATGTATTCTATATATTCAGCAACCTATGTTATTACAAGGTTGGCTATTGTACACTCAGTTAATATAATTTTGTGTTACAGCTCCATATTCAGTCTCCATTGTTAGCAATTTTGCATGATCAATTGATAATTGTTGTGAGTGAAATCAATCTATTGCAGGCATAAATTTCTACAGAAAACCCTTCGATAAATCTTCGATAATAGCAAGTAATTCACATGAATGATCATACGTTAGTTACATCTTTTGGGACTGGCCATTATTCGATTGTTGTTATCTTTTCTAGATCAACAAAGACCCCTTCTTTTGTCACTACATGACCTAAGTACTATATTTCATCCTTAAATAAATCAAATTTACTAAATTTTGCATAAAGATGATGTTCTCGTAATTATTGCAAAAAAAAATTAAATGCTCCTCATGTTCTTCTTTAGACTTCGAATAAATTAGAATGTCATCAATGAATATGACCACTAAATTATCAAGGTACTTATGCATTACATTATTCATTAGACACATGAATACAGTCGGGGCATTAGTATGCTTAAATGGCATAACAACAAACTCATAGTGACCATATATGGTCCTAAAAGTTGTTTTAAAAATGTCTTCATCTTTGATCCAGACCTAGTGATAACCAGATTGTAAATCAATCTTTAAAAATACAGTTGCTCCATGTAGCTGATAAAACAGATCATCTATGCGAGGAAACAGATATCTATTTTTAATAGTCATTTTATTTAAGTTGATGGTAATCTATACATAAACGTAGAGTACCGTCCTTCTTTTTAAAGAAAATAACAGGTGCTCTCCAAGGAGGCACTGGGTCTGATATAATTCTTATAAATAAGTTCTTTTAACTGGGATTTTATTTCATTCAATTCCAATATATTCATCTAAAAAGGGGCTTTTGAGCTGGGCACTGCACCAGGTACCAACTCAATAGTGAATTCTAACTCCCTCTTCGGTGGCAGTCCTGGAAATTCTTTCGAAAATACATCCGAATACCCCCTCGGTTTTGGAATGTCTTCAAGTTTTAGTTTATCTTCGTTATTATTATTTTATTCATTAATTACGGTTACAGAAAAGGCTTTACAACCCTTCCAAACAACTCTCTTTAATTGCAAAGAAGATATTTGTCTTATATTTGTTTTCTTAGAGATTCCTCTTACATTTACTGTTTCTTCATCGTTATTTACGCAAGTAAATTTTTTATTGAAACAGTTCAGGACTACACTATGTTCTTCTAACCATTCCATACCAATTAACATATCATAAGAACCTAAAGGTAGTACATTAAGCTTAACATAGGTTTCAAACTGATCCATGTTTATAGTACAATCCTTTACAAAACTAATCACTTTTATTTTTACACCAATAGCTAGCTGAACAAACCATGACTTTGCAAACTTTTCTACTGATAACTTGCATTTTTATACTAAATCAGGAGAAATATAACTTAAGCTAGCTCCTGGGTCAATTAAAATATATATAGGTATTTGATTTATCTTACCTTCCACTTCCACCATGGAAGTTTGATAATATGCCTGCTTGTTCTCCAGTGTTGCATTGATCCTAGGCATTGTCCTTTCTAGATCACCAACAGTCATCTCCTCCTACACCATATGTATGTTGCTAATAGTATTCTTCTGGTTGGGGAAAAATGAGGACAATTACATTCCCAACATTTTATTGGCTCTTTTTCATTCATTATTCTTGGTGTAATTACTGTGATTATTAACAGGTTCTTTATTTCTAAGGCCATTTGGATTTAACTGTGAATTACCTTTATTCCCTTGGAAATTTTTATTAGGAAAATTTCATGTGTTATTATTCCTAAAACTATGGTTAGGTATAAAAATTTTCTTCCTCTGTTCAAAATTATTAGATCTTTTAGCCTTCTAGTTTGACATACCTTCCTTTTTGCAATTCTGCTAATGATAGAAATTCGCCTTTCACATAGCCTCCTCTAAGGTTTTTGGATTTTCATATTCAATTCTATCTTTTATATGAAAAGGTAAATAGATTAGAAAATGTTGTGCCTTAGGCTTCTCATCCACAATGTAAGGCACATATCAAAGCAGACTTAAAATTTTATTGTTTAGCTCTTTCATTTTCATTGTTCCCATCTTTAGTTCATAAAATTCCTTAGCTTGCTCTTCATAGTACTGTTTTGAAGAGAATTTCTTTTTAAAATATTTCTTAAATGTACTCAAATTAATGTTCTTTTCCCTAAAACCTTTTACTCGCTTTAGGTCCTGCCACCAAATAGCTGCCTTCCCAGTTAGGTTGTAAATGGCCATTCTTGATTTTAGCTTATTAGAATAATTGTAAATTTGAAAATACTTCTTCGTCCCAGATAGCCATGATTCAGCCTCTTCTCCTTTCTCAGTTTCACCATTAAAGGTTGGTGGTTTTATTTTCTTAAATTCTCCTAAAACTTTTTCATAAGGCTTAAATTTTATCTTTCTTGTCTGATGATTATCTTCGCTACTATTACTAGTGTACTGATAATTCTTCCTATGTGAATCGCCATAAATATCCAAGGATGAGCTACTTTCAATTTTAGACTGTTTATACTTTTTGTTTTTGTGTTGGTAATGCATATCTTCAAATTCCATTCATTTATCTTTTTCTTCATTCTGAAATTTTTCCATTAAAATATGATTCAGCTCCTCCTGAGCTCTTAGAATTCTTTTATTTTCCTTTTTGACTATTTCCATCTTAGTTATTAATTCCTTAACCATTTGTAATAATTTAGAAGAGTTATTAGTTATTTATTCTTATATGGGTTCTCTTCTAGAATTACTCCATTTAGTAAACGGGGACTCTTCATCTGCATATTCCTCCAATCTTTCCATACCTGCAGTTTAACTCAGAAAAATTCTCTGGAAATAATATTTGAAAAAGAAAATAATAATCAGTATGCATGCATTAAATCTATTGTTTATCTATGCAAGTTGAGCCACATTCAAGCCTAGTGTCTGAAATTGTGCTCTTATACAACATGTAATACTCCAAAATTTCGTAAAAAACTTAAAAATTTTCATGTAACATAAAATGTTTGTAGTCGTCACTGCCTAGGAAAATTTAATTTCTAACGGTTACTTAAACAGTTTTAAACTAGAACTTAATCTTTTGATAATCTCTAGTTCTGCATACTTAACAACTTGTTTTCAAAATTCATTGTTAAGGATTTGATTTAGCAGGTTATGATTTGGAATAATAGGATATGAAACATTTGTCTAATTACTAGTGTTAAAATTGTTTTACTCTCTTATGAAAGTAAGAAAGAACTTCAATTGAGATCGAGGCTTACTTAGCTTATAGCTAATGCAGTGAATTAATGCTTCTTTTACAGGTCCTTTACAGGTAAGAAGTTTTGTTACTAGTTTTCCAGATCAAGATTATTATCTCAACTAGCATAAAATAGAATGCTAGTAAATTTATTTATTTTACAGCTTTGAGTAGTAAAAGAGGTACCGTTGATCTGATTATTTATGTTCCAAATACTTTCTAGAATAAAAGTATTTTTAGTAAATTAAACTTAGTCCAGTTGCCCTTCTATTTTTGCTATAACCAACTTGTTCATTCAACTTTCATCAATCTAATTTTAGTTTAATTCCTGTATGTAACTCTAGTGAAAGGCATCTTGTAAAACAAAATCCTTTGTCTATTTACTTGATGCCGAGTTGAACTCTGAAGTATTTTTGTCCACAAATATTGAGTTAAGATAACCTAGGAGATCTATGATCTAATTAAAGTCATAAAGTACATTAACTGATAAACACGCATAAAACTAAATACTTAGTGCATAAGATAGTTTATAAACTATTCTAGTACTTATCAATTAGAGATGCACTAATACAAATTGTATTCCTTTAAACTATAGTGTTATTACTTTTTATGTAAGGAAGCAAGAATTATTTTCTATAAAAAATATCCAATTTAACTGGTGTAGGTGGATTGATCACAACCAACCCTAACCAGCACTTCCAGGATCTAATGGCTCCCCCACACTTAGCAAGACTTCCAAATTTAGCGCAATGGCTAAATTCTTCTCTAAAACTGCCTTTCCACAGCTTTACTATCACGTCCCCATCCCTCAGACAAGCGAGGAGGACGCGATGAACACCACGTCAGCAAGACGGGCAAACAAACCCATGAACATGAACATACATCAATGCTGAAAATGTGAAACTTAACATGATCCATAACAGGATGCATAGATGCATAATTCTTCAATCATACAACGGAAGCAAACATACATTCTAGCATTTACATGTTCATCATTTCTCATGAAACAGTATATAAATTTCAGAGATGAAGTAACCAGCAGCACTTATCTTTCAATGAAGAACCCCGCAACCAGCTACGTTGCTGCAATGTTCCACCCAACCATAGGCCAGCGTGCTCATCAATCTCTCAGCACACTACCACCCCCAAGCTGGGCATGATTCCTCATGGATTAAGGGACAATGTAGGCTTACACATAGCCAGGGGATACAATCAACAAACCAAACACAGCTGGGTTTGACAGGCCTTCAACAATTGGCCAAGCCAGCACAGTATGAAGACCAACCACTGCATACCCGCAGCAAAACACCCCTTCATATCCCTGTGAAGAGGGCAAAAACAACCAAGGACAACCCCAAACAAAAGAGGAGCACAACTCAAGTCCACCAGACAACATAGAGTTGTTCTTGGCCCTAATGTGGCCAAAACAACTCAACAACAACCCAAAACCAGGGTGATTCAACAGCCCACACACAATGGAAACGATAGCAACTATGCACAGTCCCAAAACAGGGAGGAAACCAAACTCCCAGCACAGTCCGCAGACCAACAATTACACGCATGTAACCACTCAGCAATTACAGTCTAACATGGAAAACAGCTTCCAAGCGACTTCCAACTGCCCCAAACATAACAGCAACCAAAATCACCACGATGAAGGCAAACAGCAGTCCACCCTGGATAATTAAAACAACGGAAAGACTTACCCAGTTTCCCCACTGGGGCAGAAGCTACATGCTCCTCGCTTGTGCAGGAGGAGAGACAGCTCTGGTTATGCACGCGGATGGATAGACAACCGTGAGAGTGAACTCGCTTCCCTCTGTGCACGGATGAGGAACAGACAGACCAAATCCCTGCCCACGTGAGTGTATCCACGAAGGTCTCCCACCTATTCATGAAGAAAACCCTCTGCGTGAACATGGACCAGACCCAAAAACAATGGAGGAATGGAGAGCACCCGTAGTGAAGAGTGCATGTGTGAGATGAATAGACCACCACTCAGCGTGAGGAGGACGAACCGGCAGGGTGAGAATGGAGTCGTGGGTAGTGTGTGGGTGCAGGTACGGGACTGAGGGTCCGGCCACCCCACTCCCAAAGGAAATAATTGCCCTCAACCACTCAACCATCACTCCTCAACCACTAGCTGAAGCATTAAAGAGGTTGACAAGGTTGGATGAGACAAGGAAAGGTGGCAAACAAACAAAGGTGGCAAAACATGGGTTTTTCCCCCATAGACTAAGGTTTGACATCCCCCACCCCTTATCCTTTGGAACCATGCCCTTTTCATTCAACGTTGCACTGCCGTAGCTGGTTGGGGTTTTAGTTTTATTTGATGTGCGTATTTACATGATGCTGAATTATAATGTGCCAAATGGCACAATAAACCATCGGCAACTATCCCCATTTCCGAAACACACACAACCAAATCAATGGTGGGGCTTTTTCCTTGAGCTCCTCACCATGATTAATTACAATATATACATCATGCAAACGAGGTCAAAACTGGGGACATTACATTCCCCTCCCCCTTGGAATAACACCGTCCTCAGTGTTCCATTACATATATACAATACATATACAATTGCACATCAAAATTTCAAAATTTACAGATCTATCCCACGTTCAATCATCTACTTTGAACATTCAAGACCAAGCCCCTCGGCTTCCACGGACTTGTCCTACTGATTCTCAGCTTCCAGCTCATCCCGAAGTCGAGGAACTTTGTGGCTATTGCCCTCATCATGTTCCCTCATTGGGCAGTCCTGGTGTAAATGATGTCCTCCGCATTTCCAGCATCTCACTGGCTGCTTCATCTTTACCTGCTCAATTTCCTTTGAGTCTTCATGCCTGGAACATTTCTTATCGGGTCGCTTGGACAATTGTCCCATTGCTGATCCACCTTCCTTTCCTTTGCCGATTTCTCCCAGAAGGCTTTTCACCTCCCTTTGCAAACTAATAGAGTCTTGCAAAATTTGGTGGTTCATTTCACTCTGCCTTTCCTTTATCCTGAGCATCTCCCCAAGATTCTCTTGGGTCTTGGAAATCATTTGAAGGAGACTTCCAGCCAAGTCCAACAATTTTTGATCTGCTGCCATAATCAACGTGGACCACCTGGTTTCACTTTTGTCACCTGTGAAATGCACCATTGAAATTTTATCAGACCAAGCATAATATAGACATTAAAATCAGTCAGTTAATTACCCAATTGGCATGATAGTCCAAGCCTCATCAAGGAGACTTTCACATTTTTCATGCCTTCCCAACAGGCATACGAGCTCATTCATGTCCATTCTTGGGCAGGGAATTAACCATTCCAACATTCAAAATTTACTTTAAGCAAATACACACACATTCCATTTTCAGTCATCCATGCATTCAACAATCCTTTGTTATCACAATGCATAAATTTATATGTATATATATAATCAAAAAGGAAATAGAGAGCAGTAAGAGTTTTTCCCCTCTTTGTTTTTGTTCCATCCTGGAACCCACACCATCGCAATGGCTTTTCATGCTCTCAGGCTCTTTCACTTTACCGTGAATGCTGGACCAATCATTCTTGGTCATGACACTTAGTGTCTTTGGTCTATTCCAGACCTCTAAACCATGGAATCTCTCCACATGGTTGTCTCGGCTACTAGGACTCCCTCTTCTTACTAGCACCTTTTTCATTACCGCTCATTCCGAGCTTTCCAGGACAGTAACATGTCCACATCCACCCCTCGGATGCTCTCATAGTCCTCGCTCCCAGCGATACCTATATCCAACATTGAATAGATTCACATGTTTAGTTTATTCTCATCAGTTTTATCTCTTAGAGAAAGAGCTTAAAACATCATAACCAAATCATATACACACGTATATTCATAAGAAAAATAATCCAATACTTATCTGTATTGTGTGTTTCCTCGTTCGTCCATAGGATCCTGCTTTGCTTTGCAAGCCTTGGGATCGCCTATGGACTTAGATGTTAGGTCAGCACGTAGGCCTCTCCTAAACATCAAATAATTAATGTCCAGCCAGTACACAATCGTGTCGACTGGGCTTGGAGCTTTATCATGACCATTTCTAGGTCTAGGATCTACTATGGATCCTTAGGCATATCACAGCCCATCATATACTCATGTCAACAATGACACATACACTTATACCAACCATACACTTATATCAACATACACTTATATCAACAATAACCTTTACTCCGCAACCCCTCACAACAACCATTTACCATTTACCTTTACCTTTAGCCTGTCCACACAAGCAACACAAGCAATACAAGCAAACTCATCAGTGTTATTGCTCTAAAACTGTACTCGCATTTCATATCATTCACTATCAAATATTGAGACACCAGGAGTGCGTCCACTCCCTAGAGTGTAATCAATATTGAAAACCCTTTCATGATCCAACATCGGAAAAGTGTGCACCCATTCCCGGTGTGTGCCATGCAATCCCTATTCATACTCAAGAAATCAGTCATCATGGAAATAAAACCAAAACATTTTTTGCATATGGAATTTAATAATTAAACATGCATATTCATATCAAGGGTCATAGAACACTTATCCATTTGTCGTCGCAGTATGCCTTTGTTAAGGAGGAATGGAGGCTCCTTCCTTGAGTTAACAGTCCCTCAGTTTTCCATCCAAACTCTTTTTCACATTTCACATTTCACATTCACACATGTCTTACCTACATAACCCATACCATCTCACTCATGTTATCACCAAACATGCAGTGTAGATGAGACATTTTCAAAATGTCTAATGGAGTTTCACCCGAACCTCATTTCCAAGATAAGGGAAAACCTTCCCATGAAGTTTGGCTTCTACAGGCCATCACACATGGTCTTCCTGCAATGTGTACCCCTGACACATTCATCAAGTATCCAAACAATCAATCATTACCTGATACTACAATCCAAATTGATCGTTCCATAACCAAGCAATGACATTAGCAATCAAATTCAACAAGAATTTGCAATTTTATCTACTACAGAAATTGACTTGCTCAATTGTGGGTCTCCTCTAAGCAGCATTACTATGCCCATTATAATTTTATGCTTACTATCATAACATGAATACCCACTTACCATGTGTCCCTCCTGACACAATCTCACACAAGCCAACAATGATTAGTAGTCGTTAGCACTTTCTTAAATTTGAAATCCACAATTCAAATTTAACAACCCATTATGCATATCAACTACTTTCACAACCATGAGACTTATTCTCATAAATGGTAGATTCTGGCATCAGTCAGGGTCCTACATCTCACCGCCATGCTCGAAACAATCTATTTGAAACATAAGCTTCAAACATCCAAACACAAGCTTATGCAAGCCAACAGTGGCTAGTGGTTGTCAACAATTTCTCAAATCCAAAATTCACAATTCGAATTTTAACAACCTATTATGCATATCATATGGTAGATTCTGGCATTGGTCAGGGTCTTACCTCTCAATGCCATTCTCAGAATAATCTACCTGAAACATGAGTTTCAATCAACCAAACACAATCTTATGCAAGCCAACAATGGCTAGTGGTTGTCAGCAATTTCTCAAATCCGAAATTCACAATTTGAATTTTAACAACCTATTATGCATATCATATGGTAGATTCGGGCATTGGTCAGGATCTTGCCTCTCACTGCCATGCTCAAAATAATCTACCTGAAACATAAGCTTCAAACATCCAAACACAAGATTATGCAATCCAATAGTGTCTAGTAGTTGTCAGCAATTTCTTAAATTTGAAATTCACGATTCAAATTTAATAAGCTCTTTCACATGGTAGATTCTGGCATTGGTCAGGGTCTTACCTCTCACTGCCATGCTCGAAATAATATACCTGAAACATGAGCTTCAATCAACCAAACACTTGGTAAGTATGGATGCATATAACCTTTTCATTGCTACAACCATCACTGAAGCATTTTTAGAATTTATGAAATTCAAATACTTCCAACTATTAGTCACATCAGTATTATCAAAACTCATTTACTTTATGCAATAATCATCATACTAACATTGCAAGGTATAGTCATATCATTCATGCAATTAAATAGAATGTTTAGATACTCCTTACTTCACAGGCATATCATTCATACCACCTTGCTCTTCCATAGATTGTTTTCTAGTAGCCAATTGATCATGACTATCCTAAATTGTCATCAACTCATCATTTCAGTCATTAGTCATTCATAACATCACATGCATTCATCTCAATGCATTCATGCAATATATCACAACATTGCACCTATACTTATGCAATCAATCACTCACACCCTTCATATGCATACATCCATTGCATAACTACAAGATTCATAAAATCTTTCTTAACACATATCCCTTCAGGCTACCTTGCATTTAATATACCATGCATGGCCTAACCATGACTAATTCATACAGGATGCTTTACTGTAATTAAGATCATCAGCATATATATAGGCATGATACCTTTCTAAATTCAAACATCCACATGGTATGAGGTCTCTTACCTTTACCACTCCTTGGAATTTGTCAAAAACCAAACTCTTACTTGCATGGGTCCTACGTACACCCTTGACATGACCAATTTGGTTGGTCCTTTGCAGGAGATTGCAGAATTTGCTCACCAACTTTTGTTATGGACTTGTTGCCTTATCCCTTTCTCCAGAGGGTTGCTGGTCACACTCCATTAGCATCAGCAACATATTCAGCTAGGTCCATGTCATCGTTGGTTTTGCCACTAATGCCAACATCAAAGCAATGATTATCATTAGTGGTTCATTATAAATATATAATTTCCAGTATTCTTACCAATCATGCAATATCCTATGCATGCAATACATATCCTCATGCATTTCAAGCATAAATTTAGGAAATGTAGTTAAAATCAGCAAGATAGGGTCTAATGAAAACTTCCCTTTCAAATCCCTCATATTCTCATGCTATTCCTTTTCACACAGTAGCTGGTTGACTTCATAGTCCTTGCTACTTCTGGGCATGCAATTGTCCAGATTTGTCCATTTGATAACAGCAGCCATCATTAGCACTTTACTGCTTCATGCTCAAACTCTGGTGTCTTACCCTTGTTCCCTACTGGATAAGCTTTCCAACGCCTATCCACATGCTTCATTCCAACCCCGGATGTGAAAACCACACCACTTCAAGAATGAAGACCTTTCACCAATTCTTTGCATTTTACACACAACTGTGTTTTGGTCTGGAATGCTAACTTCAGCCACCGATCTCATTTTTGATGCACCATTCATCTTTTATGAATTTTGGGTTTTTACTCATTTTCCCAAAACATAGGATTTTCCTTTTCACAAGAATGACTGTCTCAGGGAATGACGGGGGTCAAGGGGGCTTGCCCCCTTGTGGCTTCCCTGCACCACTGCAGGGCGGGTCGAGGGCAACGCCCTTGTTTTTTTTTTGTAAATCTATGATTTTTTGCGCAATCTGGCGCATTAGATCCTTGCCACTTTCTCCCTTTTCAGCCCTGAAAATTTACTGAAACACAGCTGCGAATTCCCACTTTGAAAACCGAAAATTCCTTTATCCAAGTCGAGTCTTATTCCAATTATCCATCCGCCTAATTGGCTCTCAAACCACTAATCCTTCTGCCATTTTAGGCATCAAACGGCTAACTTCTTCCACGGAATCGGCTCCCGAATCCCTTCCGCAGCCGCAGAATCGGCTCTTGGAATGCTTTCTCCTTCCGATCGGCATCGGTAGCCTTTCTCATCGGAAGACTTATCACTTCCGCTTCCACAACGGCGGACGTCAGAACCATTTCTTCTTCTGCAATGATGGACGCGGAATCCCTTTCTTCTTCCACAACCACGGACGTCGGAACCCTTTCTTATTCCGCAACGGCGGACGAGGAATCCCTTCTCCATCCGCAACGGCGGACGCCAAATCATTTCTCCATCAGCAACAATGGCACGCGAAACCTTATTTTCTTCCGATGGCGGTCTTTCTTCGTCGGACGACTTGTCGCTTTTCTCCCGCAACATTCCCATTTTTCTGTTGATGATTTC
Organism: Pseudotsuga menziesii; assembly: GCA_001517045.1. NCBI lineage: Eukaryota > Viridiplantae > Streptophyta > Pinopsida > Pinales > Pinaceae > Pseudotsuga > Pseudotsuga menziesii. The sequence goes on along the minus strand of LPNX010594822.1, from coordinate 557,892 downwards.
ATACTTAGACCAAAAAAAATTTGTCTTTCTTCTTTCTGCCGAACATAGCACCTATCGGTGGTCGGACCACTTTTCGTAGGATGCTTAGTTGCTTCTTATTCCGCAACGTCAAAATTCTTTCCACATCGGAAACCAAATGATTTTGGCTTCCGCAACGGCGGACTGGAAACTGCTTTCTCTTCCGACTGCTCCAATACTTAGACCAAATTTTCAAAAATTCCCTTCCGATTAGAGGCTGTTTTCATCGGAAACCGAACGACTTTGGCTTCCGCAATGGCGGACCTAAAACCCCTTCTCCTTTTACAATGGCGGAATTTCACTTCCTCTAGTGGCCCGCCAGCTGTTCAACAATTAGACGAATTTTCTTCAAAAATTCCCTTCGTCGGCAATCAGAGGAATTTCCCATCGAAAGACTTATTGCTTCTTCTTCCGCAACGGCGGGCTAGAACTACTAAACCTTCTGCCACATCGAAAGGAAAATGCCTTTGGATTTTGCAATGGCAAAAGGCCAAACCACATTTTCTTCCACAACCCACGATTTCTTCCTTATAATATGTCACTTCCAGCGTCGGCGGTCGGATGAATTTCACGTCGGATGCGGAATCACTTCGCCGTCCGCAACGACGGAATACCAAATGACTAACTCTTCCGCTATGGCAGACGAGAAACCAGTAATCCTTCCGGTAAGCCGACTGTCAACACTTAGAAAAATTCTTGAATTTTGTTTTTGTTCTGCTGAACATAGAAGGTAATTCTTCCTTCTGTCACTGCATCCTTCATGGCCCATAGAGGCCCATTGTTCCAACCTTGAGCTCTGATACCATACTGTCATGTCTCCATCCCTCAGACCGGTGAGGAGGACACGATGAACACCACGATAGCAAGACGGGAAAACAGCCCCATGAACATGAACAAACATCAATGCTGAAAATGTGAAACTTAACATGATCCATAACAGGATGCACAGATGCATAATTCTTCAATCATACAGCGGAAGCAAACATACATTCCAGCATTTACATGTTCATCATTTCTCACGAAACAGTATATAAATTGTAGAGATGAAGTAACCAGCAGCGCTTATCTTTCAATGAAGAACCCCGTAACCAGCTATGTCGCTGCAACGTTCCACCCAACCATAGGCCAGCGTGCTCATCAATCTCTCAGTACACTGCCACCCCCGAGCTGGGAATGATTCCTCAAGGATTAAGGGACAATGCAGGCTTACACATAGCCAGGGGATACAATCAACAAACCAAAGACAGCTGGGTTTGACAGGCCTTCAACAATTGGCTAAGCCAGCACAGTTTGAAGATCAACCACTGCATACCCGCAGCAAAACACCCCTTCACAGCCCTGTGAAGAAGGAAAAAACAACCAAGGACAACCCCAAACAAAGAGGAGCACAACTCAAGTCCACCAGACAACACAGAGTTGTTCTTGGCCCTAACATGGCCAAAGCATCTCAACATCAACCCAAAACCAGGGCGATTCAACAGCCCACACACAATGGAAACGATAGCAACTATGCACAGTCGCAAAACAAGGAGGAAACCAAACTCCCAGCACAGTCCGCAGACCAACAATTACACGCATGTAACCACTCAGTAATTACAGTCTAACATGGAAAACAACTTCCAAGCAACTTCCAACCGCCCCTAACGTAACAACAACCAAAATCACCACGATGAAGGCAAACATCAGTCCACCCTGGACAATTAAGACAACGGAAAGACTTACCCAGTTTCCCCACTGGGGAAGAAGCTACATGCTCCCTGCCTATGCAGGAGGAGAGACAGCTCCGGTTATGCACACGGATGGATAGAAAACCGTGAGAGTGAACTCGCTTCCCTCTGCGCGCGGATGAGGAACAGACAGACCAAATCCCTGCCCGCGTGAGTGTAGCCACGAAGGTCTCCCACCTATTCGTGAAGAGAACCCTCTACGTGAACATGGACCAGACCCAAAAACAATGGACGAATGGAGAGCTCCCATAGTGAAGAGTGCGTGTGTGAGATGAATAGACCACCGCTCAGCATGAGGAGGATGAACCGACAGGGTGAGAATGGAGTCATGGGTGGTGTGTGGGTGCGGGTAAGTGACTGACAGTCCTACCACCCCACTCTCAAAGCCAATAACTACCCTCAACCACTCAGCCATCACTCCTCAACCACCAGCTAAAGCATTAAAGAGGTTGACAAGGTTGGATGAGACAAGGAAAGGTGGCAAAACATGGGTTTTTCCCGCATAGACTAAGGTTTGACATCCCCCACCCCTTATCCTTTGGAACCATGCCCTTTTCATTCAACGTTGCACTGCCATAGCTGGTTGGGGTTTTAGTTTTATTTGATGTGCGTATTTACATGATGCTGAATTATAATGTGCCAAATGGTACAATAAACCATCGGCAACTATCCCCATTGTCGAAACACACACAACCAAATCAATGATGGGGATTTTTCCTTGAGCTCCTCACCACAATTAATTACAATATACACATCATGCAAACGGGGTCAAAACTGGGGACATTACGTTTACTTCCACAAATCTCCTTCCACAGGAGGGATGCAAGATGCAAGATTCCAACTTTCCAAAGCTGCCCCCCATAACTTTCCTTCTACAAATATTTCCCCACAACTTTCTCAGTCGTTCGATCCTTGTGACCTTCTCCACAACCGTCAATCTTCTTTATTTTTTTGATGTGGCTCTCAAATCTAGGTGGATCTATTAACATCCTCAGAACTCTTGGTGCGGGATACTTCAGGACCGTCAGATCTTGATCTGTGGCCTCAATCTCCACCGTTCGTTCTCTACAAAAACTTGTTAAGGTAGAAAACCTGTGGATTTCACCGATTGATCATGAAATTGATCAATCCAGCCTGTAGTCTTCACAATACCTTAGCCTAACACTCTTATGCATGAATCTACTCTCTACTTCAACTTTTTAAGCAAGAAATCGATGCGTGAAATCAACACTTCATGAAAATACGCAAATGTTCATGAAAATTCCAAAGTTGGCTCTTCAAGATATATAGTTCAATCCTACTCATGCATAAAGGCTAGCAATCCTATAAACACACGATTAATCCCTCTATTAAACAACAAAGGAAAATGCACATAGCTTAGATCTCTCTCCTTCTGATTCTTCAAAATATTTACAAACAAGAATCAGACAAAGGTTTGTCCTCCCTCTACAAATTTGGAATTCTAAATGCTGAAGAGAAGAAGCTTTCCTACGTCTCTAAATGGTCTATTTAAACTAAAACCACTACCTTATCCTAAGTGGTCCTGGAACTGAAATAAACACTACTAATATGCATGATGAAACATCCCTGTCTGAAACAAATTAGAGGCGGTTTGATCTGCATGCAGGGAGTCGTGATCCACAAGGATTCCCTACTCTGCTATTCGTATTATGACTCAGCACAAAAATAGTTGCAAAAGATGCCACAGCATTTGACCAATCCATCACATTTCTGGCATGGAATGATGCTCCTGCATCATACTCGCAAGGTAGAAAAAATTATGAACCCCTGTTCATAAGATCAGCTATAGTGAAACCTTTGGCTTCCAACTGCGCAGTGCTCATCCAAGTAGAATCCTTTGTTGGTCGCTTCTTCCACTTGACCAAATATTCCAGATAGTCCTTCTTCCTTGTACTCTTTGACACCTTGGTTTCGTGAACAGCCTCAACTTCCAATGGTTGTGTCACAGACGTCTATGCTACCCATTGCAATTCTTTTGTATGATCTTCAGCTCCTATAAAGGCTCCAGTGTGACCTGCTACATAAGAATATAGATCTTCAACATTAAATATTGGTGAAATACCCACTTTTGTAGGCATCTCCAACTCGTAAGCATTCACTGAAAACTTTCTGAGTATTCTGTAGGGTCCAATCTTCTTCATCTTCAGCTTGGTATACTCCCCTTTAGGAAATTTGTCCCTCTTCAGATATGCTAAGACCAAATCTCCTACTTCATAGTTATTTTCCCTTCTTCTTGAATCTGCTCAGGCCTTGTAACTGGTGTTACTCTATTTTAATATTGATTTCACTTGCTCATGCATCTCACTGATTCTTGTTTCAAACTCTTCTCCATCAGCACTTTGTTTCTCCAATTGACCTAAGTCACGAATTTCACACACTCCTCTTGGATGCATTCCATAGAGAATTTGAAATGGAATCATCCTCATACTCCTGTTTGGTGAGTCATTATATGCAAACTCAGCTTGAGCTAATACTCTGTCCCACTGCTTAGGACTTTCCCCAATTAGACTCCTCAACATGTTTCCCAAACTCCTATTGACTACTTCGGCCTATCCATCAGACTGTGGGTGATATCCTGAACTAAAATTCATTCTGGTACCCAACTTCTTCCCCAAAGTTCTCCAAAACTTCCTTGCGAACTTCATATCTATGTCTGATACAATGCTTCTAGGTAAACCATGTAGTTTCACAACTTCATCAAAGAACAAGTTAGCAATGTGTGTGGCATCACTAGTATTGTAACATGGAATGAAATGTGCCATCTTAGTGAATCTATCAACAACAATAAATATAGAATCATGTCCCCTCTAAGTTCTTGGTAAACCTATAACGAAATCCATACTCACAGAATCCCAAAGCCTAGTTGGAATAGGAAATGGTGTATACAATCCTTTGTTATGGCTTCTTCCCTTAGCATGCTGGCATACTCTGCATATGCTTACAAACTTCTCAACTTTAGACCTCATCCTTGGCCAGAAATAGAAATGACCCAATTTTCCTAAGGTTTTATCACTTCCAAAGTGACCTTCCATACCTCCATTATGTTTCTCCTATATTAAGTTTTCTCTCACAGAACACTTTGGTATACACAACTTACTATTTTTAAAGAGTAAACCTTCTTGTAGTGTATACTCCATCCATGGCTCTCTGTATAGTTCTACTGGATTCTTACAAGCCTTGTAAGCCTCCTGGAAATCAATGTCAGCTTCATACAAATATCTCAAATGCTCAAATCCCACAACTTGGATCTGATTTTCTTGCATATTCAACAATCTCCTACTTAAGGCATAAGCTACTCTATTTGATTGTCCACTTATGTGTTTCAACACAAAGGTAAATCCATGTAATAACTCAACCCACTTGACATGTTTTAGGTTCAACTTAGGTTGTTGCATCATGTACTGTAATGCATGGTTATCTTAATATAACACAAATTCTCTAGGCATCAAGTAATGCCTCCAATGCTTCATTCCTTGAACAATAGCATAAAACTCCTTGTCATAAGATGAATACTTCTACTTTTCATCATCCAGCTTCTCACTGAAATATGCTATAGGTCAGTCCTTCTAACTAAGCACAGCTCCGGTTGTTACTCCACTAGCATCACACTTCACTTGGAAAGGGTTGTTGAAGTCTGGTAACTTCAATACCGGTTTCTCAGTGATCTTCTTCTTTAAGAACTAAAAGCTCCTTTTAGCCTCTGTTGTCCATTGAAATGGTTGCTTATCCTTCTTAATTGTCTCAACAATAGATGCACAAATACCACTAAAATTCTTTATAAATTTCCTTTAGAAGATTGCCAATCCATGAAATCTCTTTACCTCAAATATGTTCCTAGGTGAAGTCCAATCAAGGATTGCTTGCACCTTTTCTGGATCCATCTTCAACCCGCCTCTTGAGATAACAAAACCAAAATATACTAGCTCTATCTTCATGAAGGTACACTTCTTCTCATTTCCCAACAACTTTTCTTGTTGCAGCCTCTCCAAAACATATCTCAAATGATTCAGATGCTCTTCTTCTGTTTGGATGATAACCAAAATATCTTCAAGGTAAACTATCACAAAATTACCTATTAAATATCTCAAGAATTCATTCATCAACCTCATAAAGGTACTTGGTGTGTTGGACAATCCAAATGGCATGACCAACCACTCATACAACCCATCATTTGTCTTGAAGGTTCTCTTCTACTCATCCCCTTCTCTGATCCTTATCTAATGATATCCACTCTTCAAATATAGTTTTGAAAAGAAGGTTTCCCCACTTAGGCATTCCATCATGTCATCCATCCTTGGTAATGGAAACCTATATCTAATGGTGATCTTTTTAATCACTCTGGAGTCAGTACACATCCTCCACTCACCATCCTTCTTGGGTGTCAGTACTGCTGGTACCGCACATGGACTTAGACTCTTTTGAACCAATCCTTGGACCCGCTTCCTCAATTCTTCATTCTCCTAAGGTGTCAACCTGTACATTTCCTTATTTGGTAAACTAGCCCCTAGAATAAAATCAATCTGATGACTTATATTCCTCCTTGGTGGTAGTTCATCGGGTAAATTATCCACCGCAATGTCTCTATACTCACTTAGCATCTACTGAATCTCCTTAGGTAGATCTATCACATTAGTATTCACTGTCACCACTCTTGGTTTGCACACCACCACATAGTTCAACTCTGCTTCCTTAACTTGTTGCAAATACTCTTTTCCTGACAACATCAAAACCTTAGGTTCTGACTGTCCTGTTGTACTTTCTGCTTGTATAGGGTGAAGTACATGGTCATTCCATTCTACTCAAAACTATGACAATTAATCCTACCATCTGTCACGTCTCGGTTTTGACCCTGTTGCATTAGATGTATATGATGTGTATATTGTAAATGATCATGGTGTGGAGTTAAAGGCCAAGGTTCCACCATTGATCGGTTATGCGATGTTTTGGATTTTAGTTTGTCACCGATGGTATATCGGGGCATGCGGCATATATTAAGTTTGTCATCATGTAAATATGCACCTAAAATTAATTAAATGAACACAACCAGCTACGGTCGCGGCAACTAAGTCAAAGGGGGCATGATTTTCACAAGGATAAGGATGTGGCGGAAATTTGTCAAACCTTAACCAATAGGGTGAAAACCCATGTGTCTTCTTACCTTGTTTATTTCCAACCACTTTCATTAAGAATCTCTGCTGGCAGTTGAGGCAGTTATTGTCTAGGAGTGGCTGTGGCAGGACTATCAGTCCTAACCCACACGCACACTTTACCCATGATTTTGGTGTTCATACCTCACGCAAACATTTTTCCTTGGCTGCACGAGTTGCTAAACACCCATGCACTGAAATTCCATGTCCTCCTTGTTGTCTGTTCATCCACGAACAAAAATGGAGCTGCTTTTCCTCACGCAGGACCTCCATCATTGTTCATTCCTCACAGGGTCAGATTGTTCCCACGCACAGGAGTTTTCCTAGTTTTCCAACTGATGTAGAAAGCTGAGATCTGTGCTTTTTCATCCATGACTGGCTGTGAAGGGCCATTCACATTTTTGGCTATCTCACAGACTGTTGATCTCACGCCCAGACTATTTGGGTCATTTTTCCCTGCTGTGAGTTGTGCTCACTGATAAGCTCCAGGACTATTGTTTTCCCCACGCTGTGAACTGCGTTGTTTATATGCCTTGAGGCTGCTTGTTGTGCCCTGGCTCAACAGCCTTTAAAAAACATTATTTCATCTAACAAAATCCTATTTGGTTAGATGAAATGTTCGAATTTCTCAATGCAAAATAAAGAGGAATTACATCTACTGAAACAACGCCATTTTGTCAGCTACTGAATCGGGGAAATTCATTGTTTTTAAATGAAACCTTTGCAACTATAGAATTTTTAACGAAATCATCACTAATGAGTTATTATTTGTTTTTGGGTTTTGCAATTAAGGACAAATATTAATGATTTCTATATGCTTCGTTTTATCCTAATCTAGAAATAACCCAAAACATTATGAATTGATTTTGTTGATTTTGTTATTATAATTATTGATAGGATTCAAATATTATCAATGGTTAGTTCATGGTGATGTTGGTCAAGACCTAGTGTATGTAAGCCACCTATGTTACAAATCATTTCGGACATATCCTAAGTTCTCGAACCATGGTCGAAGTTACCACGAATATCTATGCCGATCATTATTATATGGTAATGTTTTGATTCTTGATTTAATGGTTTGCAATTATGATTATTTATCCGCCACCTTTAAAAGGTAGGTTGAATTCATGGTAGGGATTCATGTATTATCGAGTTGATTTATGCCCCAGCCTCTATCCTGATTCACCTATTGCGAAGCCAGCATGCTATCATGACGATGGTACTTGACCTGTCGATTGCGTTTAAGTCCTGGTACGTATCCCTTGTTGTGGATGACTGTAAATGGAACACCTGTTCTACGTACAGCGAAGGGTCTCCTGTCATTTAATTCAGGGTAAATCATGATAATATCGGTTGTCTAGGGTCTTCAATCGTCGTTTTTTCCATTAATCGATTACCACTCCGAGTGCCGATGTCTTCATTCATGCCAAACCCGCAGGGGTATAGCCTTTGTTTATGCATGGCTTATCCTATTCATCACCTGGTTTTGCTTAGCCTTTATTCCAAGTGCTCACAATCTCGTGTTCTATCTCTTGACGAGCTCTGGTACCTATTTTGTGTGCGGTTATGCACCTGGACTTAGCCAATGATGGCACCTCTAGTAAGGGTTGAACCCTGCAAAATGACCTTGTTAAATTCGAACTCTGAGCTCACAGTAAAGGTCGAGGATATAGGGTGGATGCCGTTATTGAATAAATTCTCTGACTCGAACCCTGAAGTTACTAGGGTTTTTGCTCTCTCCCTAGTTGATTTTCAAGCAGAAGTTGGTGATCTTTGGTTTCGAGTTGATGAACGGTTAATAGCGGCCGCAATAGGTTTGTCCCTGACTGGTCAGAGATGGTTAAAATACCAGAAGATGAATATAATAGAATGGAGGCAATTGCTTAAAAACCCTGCTCAGGAAGTCTCTTTTCGAACTGGAGTGGCCTGTAAGTATTTCAAGGCAGAATGGCGTCCTGTGCTTGACTTGATTCATCGTTACTTGACTTGTGAAGGCCGGTTATCGTTAGCGTATGTATATCACCTTCGGCTTATGTCTGTTTTTATAGGGTTTCTGTTAAATTTGCCTTATTATCTTTTACATAGCCTGTTCAAAATGTCCAATGCGATTAAAAAAGGCCTTAAAAACGTCAGTCACAGTCTCTTTCATCATGGGTTGGTTCGCATGTTGATTGATACTGAGTTGTTGAAGTTGGGTCGGTTGTGGGAGGAATTTGTAGAGTCCAACAGTTTTTCTTCGTTTTGTCACTGCATGTTCGATAACCCTGATGACTGCAGCAAACATAAAGATCCTAGTTCAGTCTCAGTCCCTTCTCTGTGCAGACCTTTGTCGAGTCCTGGCCATATGAGCACTAAACCCTACAAAACTCCCATGGCAAATCCAGTCGAGAGCGCTGAAACTCCGTTAAGGTCTAAGCGCGTGAGGAGAGTTTCACCTATGTCATGAATTACACCCCAAAACAGTATTGATAAAATTGGCAATCGTGGGCGAAACCAGCCCAAGGCTAAATTGGGTGGTAGATTCACCAGGAGCATGGTGAAAGTTACTGTTGTCAAAACCCCTGTGAGTGACAAGGTTCAGGTGGAAACTGTTGTTTTAGATGAGGAAGAATTTGACATCTCTTCGCCTATCGATGATAGTGTCATTCATCCTGAAGTTGTTTCGAATCCTGCCAATGAGACTCTTCCTGTTATTGATAAGGATATTCCTGTGCTTGACAAAGAGGTGCGAGAGGATTCGTTGGTTAATGCTCCGACTAAAGAAAAGCCTGTGCACGCAAATTCACCTGGGGTTTATTGTGTTGCAGATATGGCTCATACTTTGTTTATTAATCACCTGTTGGATAAAATTCGTAGTATGGAGGATAGGGTAGGTGAAATGGCAGTGAATCGGGATTTAATAAAGGATGAAAATGATATGTTGAAGGAGAAAATTAATGCGAATGATCAACAGCTCCTCCGATTGAAAAATCATAAGAATAAGTTGATTAGGAGGGTTCTCAAATTGCAGGATGAAATTGACAAGAAAGATGAAAAGGTTCGTGAGCTTAACGCTCAGATTGCACTCATGCAGTTCAGGGTTTCTCCCTCGCCGAGTCATTCAAGTGGGGTCAATATCCAGGTTTTTAATGCTCCGGTAAATTTGTAGTGTTTTGGCAGTGTGTTATTTTGATATCAAGTTTGAATTTTTGATGATCAAGTCTTATTTATAGGTATTTGCTGAGTGTGAAATTGTTTATTAATTATTTTATTTGTTTTTCTATTTTAATTACATTTTAATTATGTTTCTTTTGTCTTGCATCGCAGGTGGTATCACGAATATTTTCCTTCCCCGATTTTGATGATTTCGGTTGTATGGATGATCCCGCGATATCTGGAAGCAAAATGATCTTGCAGGGACTGTTTTCCAGGTGCCGTTACCTTTTCTTTCCTCGATCTCCTCTTATGGACTGAATATTCATGCACATGCTGAAAAATGACATGTTCTCACTTGTCATTTTTATACGAAATCAGTTAAGGATTTTAAGTTGGATTATCTCCAGCTTTTAGGAGGTTTTATTTTTGGGGGAATTAAAATGTATTTATAGGGTAGATAGCATAAGGGATGGGGGTTGATTTTTGATGGAAAAGGGGAAAACAAGACTGGAGTTTAAAATACCTGTGACTTTGGACAGCTATCTGTCTGCATCCATGACATCTTGAACTGGTGATATTTCAATATATGTTTGAGTTTGTATACTTTGCATATATTTTGGATATCTGTTAGTCTTGTAGTTACTTTTCTACTTCAGATATGTTTGTGATAATTCTCTAAAGAATTTTGCGAATATACATCGTTTATATCATTATCAATTTTAATGTTTTTGATCTTGCTGATACGTCATATTATGTGATTAATGATCGGTATCGTTATTTATGTAATATGTAATGGCTATTGTATGATCTGTTAATGTTTAAACTTATTTAAATATTATCATGTTTGCTCATGCAGTAGTTTTATTGGCATAAATCGATTACAGGTTAATTGTTTCGCCGCTCCTGATCAGGATAGGAAGCAGGATAGTATAATATGTTGTTTATTTTCTGCAAATTATATTATTTGAAAAAACCTATTTGAACCAGATCCCTCTCTATGAATTACAGTCAGATTATTCTCGTTGTAATTATTGTACAAGGTGTAGATAACATGTCTTTGTAAAATATTAACTGTGTGTGTGTTTATTTTTCTGTATTTATACTTCATCAGATTTAAGTTAATTAAATTTGATAGTCTAATTACTTGTAACATATAACCTGAATTAACTTTTGTAAATCATAAAGATAGGTTTGACTAACAATCAATAGCATTAATTTTTGACATAAGTCTTTCAGACTCTTAGGCCAACAGAGCCTTTAAACCTGTCAGGAACGACTATCCCAAACAGCTTGGAGCCTGCCCTAAGGATCCCGGTCTGGGTCGTGTCCCCCGTTGCGGGCTTAGTCAAATTCGCCCGTCAACAATGGCACTAGAAGGAGGGCCAGCGTAAGCCAATGGCTGATGAAAACAATCCTGTAAACAAAGTTAATCAGCCAATCACCCCTCAAATACAATCTACTGCACAGCCACGCTCTCACCGTTCATCACGAGTGAATGAAACCCCAGTGAGCGACTCTGTTCGAAATCTGATCTCTCAGTTCAACTCTCCTGACATTCACTTACCTGAAGAAATAGACCAATACGAGCAAGCCTTAAACGAATCTCATAGAATTTTAACTAGGGATTATTCGAATCTCACCAGGCGACAGCCCACTGAATTACCTCTTCCACAGATCACACGTCCTCGTACTCGTCATCCTGAATCTGCTCTGGGAGAACAAGAACAGCCTTTAGGTTCCCATCCCGATCCTCACATATAGCAATCTTTCACAGGCACCAACCAACCTTCCTCTTCTTCAGGACCACCTGCTTCAGGAGGAACTGGACAACCACCATCACCGCCTCAATCGCCTCCTCATGTTTTGCAAACACCACCTTCACCGCCTCCAACTCCAAGAAACATGGCAGCTGCAAATCCCCAAAACCCCAATGCTAATATGCCATGGCTAGCTTAGGATGCAGTGGTTGTCCCTGACGTTCAGTACCCTTTACCTAAACATCCTGAGAAATTACTGCCTAAGTTCAACCCTAAGTTGAAAGAGCCAGTGAAATATCATGTCAAGAAGTTTATGTTGGCAGTTTGACTCTTGGATGTGGAACATGAAGATGCGGTCTGTCGGCTTTTCCCTTATACATTTGAGGGAAAAGCATGGACATGGTATTTTTCACTTACAGCTGGTTCCATCACTAGCTGGAACGAATTTGATCTTGCATTTACAAAGAAGTTTGGAGATGACAAGACTCCTGCTATTTTAGTCTCAGAATTGTCTAGAATTCGCATGGAACCCAAAGAAAAGGTTAAAGATTTTAACCAGCGTTTTCTAACTTTAAGAAATAGGATTCCTGCTACCTCGAGGCCGACTGAGGAAGTTACTGTTGAATTTTACACTTCATCCTTACTGGGAAAAATATCTATGTTTGTCAGGAAAAAATCCAAACTTACCCTAACTGAAAACTTTGAAGAATCAATTAAAGTCGAAAAGGATGCGAATGCCACAAAAGCAAATCCCGGAGTAGATAACGATTCAGCATCTTCTTCTCGGAAGAAGGTAGACAGTCCTGCCAAAAGCTCTAACAAAAGGGGTCAAGATGCCTTAGATCTTGACAGTTTACAAAGAGTCATTAAAAAACTGTCTAATGAAATCATAGATTTAAAAAAGGGTACTTCTGAAAATACCACAAACAAAGAACCACCTAAACAGTTTTTCAGAAAACCTTTTCAAAATTCAGCTGCGAAACAAACTCCACCCTCTGAAGCCAACAGCGTTGAGGAACTCAATAGCTTCCTCAAATCAATATTTTCAGATCTAGAAGCATCTACTGAAAATGAAACTCAGTCTTCCGAACAGAGTTCTCAAGATAATCAAAAAACAGATGATGACAATAACGATAAACCACCCCATGTCATCAGTCATTTCTGGGACACCTCAGAATTAACTGATGACGAAGACGTGGTTGTTGTCAATGTAAATCAGCATCAGTACAACACCAGAAGTAAAAAATACCAGCCCCCAGGTGAACCTACTACAACTGTTAAAGATAATAGTTCTGCTGTAAAAGATAAAGATCAGTCTGCAAATAGTAAATCTGCACATTCCCTTGAGTTAGAATACGACTTGATCGAAGACTTAAAGAAAAGCAGAGCCAATATCTCTCTATATGAACTCATAAAGATACCTGTGATTTGAGATAAAAAGGTGCAAGGAGTTTGCCCAAGTAAATCTGGTAAGACTCCTTCTAATCAAAATAATTCTACCATTAATAAGGATAGCTCAAAAAAGGCTTCAGTTAATGCATCATCCATAGGCAAGAAGTCTGATTCTTCAACTCTGCCCTTTTTACTTAAATTTGAAATATTTAATCGTAAAGTGCATAACTGTATGATAGACTCAGGGGCCTCCAAGAATGTGATGCCTTACTCTATATGTAAAAAACTTAATGTTGTCCCTGAACCGTGTGATATAAGTATCGTACAGCTCGATCGTTCAAATGTGAAGGTAATAGGTAAGCTGAAGCAGGTGCTGATAAGGTTAGCTTTGAATCCACAAGTTCACTTTATCATCGATATTATTGTTGCTGACATCCCTGAAGCATATGGTTTGTTTCTTAGCAGGGATTGGTCACAAAAACTTGATGGGTATTTTGCCACAGATTGGTCACACCTGCGGATATCTCATAAGGGTTTCCTGAATAAAACCAGAATCGATCGAGAATGGTATATGAAGCATACCGTCACTGAAATTGATGAATCAAATGAACCAGTCTTGTTCACTGATACCATAATGGGTAACTACATGGATGACTCATTTTTTGGGAACTTGGAAGCTGAAATTTCAGAAATTCCAGATTCAAATCAGCAGTCTGAAATTTGCCCTTTTTTACAAGCCCCAGCTGAAATTCCAGTACTAGATACACCACATTTAGATCTCAATGACGGTTGTTGGTCTCTTTACTTTGACGGTTCCAAGTCAAAAGAAGGAGCTGGTGCAGGGTGCTTACTGATTGATCCTTATGGTAAAAGGTACTTCATTGCTTGCAGATTAGAATTCGATTGCACCAATAACATCGCTGAATACGAAGCCCTCATTCAAGGGCTGAAGAAAGCGATTGACTTGGGAGCCAAAGCCTTGGTAGTCTTAGGAGATTCTGATATTATTGTTCGTCAGGTACGTAATACAATACACTGCATAGCTGGACACTTGAGAAATTATCAGGCTGAGGTATGGAATTTACTATTAGCATTTGAAGCATTTAACATAAGTTACATCCCTCGTTATCTAAATCAGGAATTTGATCTTTTAGCTAATGTTTCTTCAAGATTGATTCCATATGAAGGAATCCTTACTAATGCTTTCTCGGTTGAATTGCTGTTCAGACCTTCTATACCTGACAACATAGCAAATTGGAGAGTCTTCAATGATGACTAGCAATTGATCAATTTTCTGACTTTTAAAGATACTTTCAAGGATGCGATTTTGGACGAGATGACTCACGATGAGGATCTACACAATTTTGCGGTAATCCATAAGCCTTGTTCAATTCAGGAATCTCTCGATCATGTTAGTGCTCTTCCCAGGTCAGTAATAAAACTTGAGAAATTCTATGACTTAAAGGATAAATTTAAGGCTACAAGGAATTGTAAAACTAATAGCTCCATCATGCAATCTGACATTGTGAATCTAGGAACTGAGCAAAACCCTCAATGTGTGAATCTGGGTAGTACATGTACTACCTAGGAAAAAACAACCTTCATTAAGCTCTTCAAAGAGTTTAAATACATATTTGCATGGACGTATGATGACCTGAAAACATTCGACCCTAATATCATGCAACATGTCATTCCTATGAAACCAGAGGCTAAGCCTTTTCAACAAAAATTGAGGAAAATGCACCCCAGCCTAGAACCAGCTGTCAAGAAGGAGCTAAATAAACTCCTTTTCACCAGAATAATTTTCCCTGTTCGGCATGCACAGTGGGTCGCAAATCTTGTACCCGTGAGGAAGAAAAATGGTGACATCAGGTTATGTGTCGATTTCCGAAACCTGAATAAGGTTTCTAATAAAGACAATTATCCTGTTCCTACAATGGAAAAAATCTTGCAACAGGTCTCCGGATCTGAAATGTTTTCACTACTAGATGGTTTTTCAGGATACAACCAAGTGTTGGTATCCAAAGATGACCAGTTGAAAACAACTTTTAGGATGCCTTGGGGAACCTATGCATACAGGAAAATTCCATTTGGTCTCATAAATGCCGAAGCAACATTTCAGAGGGAAATGGACATCGCCTTCAGAGGTCTGATTGGTAAGTTTGTCATTATTTATCTTGATGATGTTACCATCTTTTCAAAAAATAGGACTGATCATTTAACTCATCTCAGGAGAGTCTTTGAGCGTTGCAGAAAGTATGGGATTTCTTTAAATCCTAAGAAGTCTATCTTTTCAGTCACAGAAGGTAAGTTGCTGGGTTTTGTTGTTTCTAAACAAGGCATCAATATTGACCCAGAACGCACCCGTGCCATATCACAGATTTCGATGCCCCACTCAAAGAAATCCATGCAGTCGTTTCTTGGAAAGATAAATTTTGTTTCTAGATTTATTCCTGGGTTTACAGAAATTGTTCAGCCGCTTCAGAAAATGATAAGAAAGGATGCTGAGTTTAAATGGAACACTGATGAGAAGCAATATTTTCATGACATAAAAGTGATTGCTGAAGCTCCCACTCTAACTAGCCCAGATTTTTCCAAACCTTTCATTTTGTATACGTTCGCTTCTGATTCTTCTTATGCTGCTGTTCTGACACAGAAAAACCAGGAAAATAATGAAGCTCCTATCGCTTTTACGAGTTTTGGTCTCAACGGTGCAGAATTAAATTACCTAGAAGTAGACAAGCAAGCTTTCACTGTTTTCAAATCTGTTAAACATTTCAGGCCTTACTGAAGTTCCACACCAAATTCATTGTACCATATTCTGCAGTTAGAAATCTCTTGGTACAGAAGGATCTTGGTGAAAAAAGAGCACATTGGGTAACAACACTTCAGGAATATGACCTGGAAATAAAACCTTTAAAGATTGTCAGGGGGCAAGGACTTTGCAAGCTAGCAACTGAGTTTGTGGACAATTCTGATCCTAATCTGCACTTCTTTAGCGAACCTTTTTTATTTGAAAGGGAATTTTTTCCGGTCTCCACTCCTCCTGATTCTTGGTATGACGATATTAAGTTCTTCTTATTGCATGGGACCACCCCTGAACATTTAGACCCATGTCATAAGAGGGATTTAAGATTAAAATCTACACCTTATCATCTTGTTGATAATATTTTGTTTAGAAAGAATTTCGAGGGAGTTCTCCTTCGTTGTCTAGAAAGACATGAGGCTGATGATGTGTTATCTCAACTACATGCAGGACCAGCTGGAGGAAACTTCAGTGGAGAAACTACTGCTCAAAAGATACTTAAGGCTGGGTACTACTGGCCCACATTGTTCAAAGACACATATTCGTTTGCCAGGAAGTGTCAAGAATGTCAGAGAGCAGGAGGCAGACTGAAAAAGGAAGCATTACCCCTTCAGTCGGTTATCATCGAAGTCCCATTTCAGCAATGGGGTCTGGATATTGTTGGCCCAATCACACCAGCCTCTTCACAACAACATAAATACATTCTGACAGCCACAGACTACTTCACTAGATGGGTTGAATCCATCCCTTTGAGGGTAGTCAATTCCGAACAGGTGATATCTTTCCTTGATTCTTTTATTATTACCAGATTCGGTATTACAGAATCTTTAATATTCGACAATGCAACTTATTTTTCCTCTGCAAAATTAACTGAGTATGCATTGGATAGGGGTATAAAGTTGAAATATTCAGCTAATTATTATCCTCAGGGTAATGGGTTAGCAGAATCCTCTAATAAAAATCTGATCAATATTCTGAAACGTACTATGGCTAACCATCATAGGAATTGGCATACTGCTCTGTCAAATGCTTTGTGGGCTGACAGGGTAACTCCCAAAGATGCTATAGGAAACTCTCCCTTTTTCCTAGTGTATGGTAAAGAAGCCATCTTACCCCCTCATTTGTTCTTACCCTCCCTACAGCTTGCCCAGTCAGTACAGGAGGTACCATGTTCTGCCATGGAGCATCGAATTAACACCTTGCAGAAACTGGAGGAAGATAGGGAGTTGGCCAAGAAAAAAATTGAGAAACACCAGCAGACTGTGAAGCGTTGGTTTGACCTCAGGAAGTTGGTCAGTCAGGATTTCGAAGTAGGTGACTTAGTATTGAAATGGGACAAGGAACACGAAGATAAAGGAAAACACACAAAGTTCCAATGCCTGTGGCTAGGGCCATTTATTATTACAGAAAAACTTGGTCCTAGTACTTTCAGGTTACAAACATTGGAAGGTGACATTGACAACCTTCTAGTAAATGGTCACCTGATCAAGAGATATTTTTGTTGATCCCCCTCAAGGGATCATCCTGTATATACCTGTGTGGTGTGTTTGCTTGATGCATTTTATTTCATTGTCCTTTTGATTGATTTGTTGTTTTGTTTGTGTGTTATGAACCTGGTAAATTCATCAAACCTTGAACTGATGGCTCATTTTAAGTTCTGTCATTTATCTGTAAGTTATGCACAAAAGACATTATTATCTTGGAAAATGTCATTCTGTTTTGGTTTCTTGAACAAAGAATGGTGTTTTCATTGTTCTAGATTCTACCAGAAAAGCTCAAACCATGTTAAAATTAATTAAGTATATCAGTCTCTGCAAAGATTTTCCCAACGGGATTGGGACAGTACTTGGTAAATCTATCTATTTAAATCTTTTACGCCATCTCTTCTCGTAAAGAGGATCATATTCACCTCCCTATCTGCTAAGATAATATCATTTGAGATTAATAATAATTAGGTTCTGGACAAGGAGGGACTTGAACGTATGCAAAAACCTGAAGGACAGAAAGTCTCATCACGAGCTGATCTGCTCAGGATCATAGGTTTGCATTCCAGTAACATTGTCATCTCCGGTCACCAAGCCTAGGCAATGACCCTTGGACAAAAAATCTGAGGGGTGAAAGGTCTCATCACGAGCCAGTTCATTTTACTGTAATGCAGACTGGTGACTGACATGGTTACTATCTGGTTACCAAGCCTGAACCATGGCCTTCATGAGGAATAAAATTAAAAGAAAACAGTGGTAACAGTTTCTCCCGACCAGAATTGTACATATATAACTAGCAGATAGGATACTGGCATTCTGAGGGTTTAGAAGCAACCCTGTCGAGGCTATGAACACCTTCTGGCAGTAGGGCCATGCTTATGGTATTGAGATTTTATCCTTAAAACTGAGCCATTTACTGTCTTACTCCTTGAGGACTAATTTGTGTTTGAGACCTGATTTTATCAAACAAATCGGTGAAACTGTAATTTTCTGGTAAGGTTTAGAATTGTGAAATACTTGAATTTGTTTGAGATGTTAAAACAATGATCTTTGTATAATGGCTTGTATTAAGGATTTAATTTCTTTATGTGCATGATTTCAGGTTAAGACGAAGAGATAACTGTTCCGCCCAGCTTGTCGCCATCTGTTGTGCCCTGGCTCAACAGCCTTTAAAAAACATTATTTCATCTAACAAAATCCTATTTTGTTAGATGAAATGTTCGAATTTCTCAATGCAAAATAAAGAGGACTCACAGCTACTGAAACAACGCCATTTTGTCAGCTACTGAATCGAGGAAATTCATTGTTTTTAAATGAAACCTTTGCAACTATAGAATGTTTAACGAAATCATCACTAATGAGTTATTATTTGTTTTTGGGTTTTGCAATTAAGTATAAATATTAATGATTTCTATATCCTTCGTTTTATCCTAATCTAGAAATAACCCAAAACATTATGAATTGATTTTATTGATTTTGTTATTATAATTATTGATAGGATTCAAATATTATCAATGGTTAGTTCGTGGTGATGTTGGTCAAGACCTAGTGTATGTAAGCCACCTGTGTTACAAATCATTTCGGACATATCCTAAGTTCTCGAACCATGGTCGAAGTTACCACGAATATCTATGCCGATCATTATTATATGGTAATGTTTTGATTCTTGATTTAATGGTTTGCAATTATGATTATTTATCCGCCACCTTTAAAAGGTAGGTTGAATTCATGGTAGGGATGCATGTATTATCGAGTTGATTTATGCCCCAGCCTCTATCCTAATTCATCTATTGCGAAGCCAGCATGCTATCATGACGCTGGTACTTGACCTGTCGATCGCGTTTAAGTCCTGGTACGTATCCCTCGTCGTGGATGACTGTAAATGGAACATCTGTTCTACGTATAGCGAAGGGTCTCCTATCATTTAATTCAGGGTAAATCATGATAATATCGGTTGTCTAGGGTCTTCGACCGTCGTTTTTGCCATTAATCGATTACCACTCTAAGTGCCGATGTCTTCGTTCATGCCAAACCCGCAGGGGTATAGCCTGCGGTTATGCATGGCTTATCCTGTTCATCACCTAGTTTTGCTTAGCCTTTATTCCAAGTGCTCACGATCTCGTGTTCTGTCTCTTGACGAGCTCTGGTACCTATTTTGCGTGCGGTTACGCACCTGGACTCAGCCAGTGATGGCACCTATAGTAAGGGTTGAACCCTGTGAAATGACCTTGTTAAATTCAAACTCTGAGCTCGCAGTAAAGGTCGAGGATATAGGGTGGATGCCATTCTTGAAGAAATTCTCTGACTCGAACCCTGAAGTTACTAGGGTTTTTGCTCTCTCCCTAGTTGATTTTCAAGCAGAAGTTGGTGATCTTCGGTTTCGAGTTGATGAACGGTCAATAGCGGCCGCAACAGGTTTGTCCCTGACTGGTCAGAGATGGTTCAAATACCAGAAGATGAATATAACAGAATGGAGGAAATTGCTTAAAAACCCTGCTCAGGAAGTCTCTTTTCAAACTGGAGTGGCCCGTAAGTATTTCAAGGTAGAATGGCGTCCTGTGCTTGATTTGATTCACCGTTACTTGACCTGTGAAGGCCGGTTATCGTCAGCATATGTATATCACCTTCGGCTTATGTCTGTTTTTATAGGGTTTTCATTAAATTTGCCTTATTATCTTTTACATAGCCTGTTCAAAATGTCCAATGCAATTAAAAAAGGCCCTAAAAACGTTAGTCACAGTCTCTTTCATCATGGGTTGGTTCGCATGTTGATTGATACTGAGTTGTTGAAGTTGGGTCAGTCGTGGGAGGAATTTGTAGAGCCCAATGGCTTTTCTTCATTTTTTCACTGCATGTTCGACAACCCTGATGACTGTAGCAAACATAAAGATCCTAGTTCAGTCTCAGTCCCTTCTCTGCGTAGACCTTTGTCGAGTCTTGGCCATATGAGCCCTGAACCCTGCAAAACTCCCATGGCAAATCCAGTCGAGAGCACTGACACTCCGTTAAGGTCTAAACGCGTGAGGAGAGTTTCACCTCTGTCACCAATTACACCCCAAAATAGTATTGATAAAATTGGCAATCCTGGGCGAAACAATCCCAAGGCTAAATTGGGTGGTAGATTCACCGGGAGCATGGTGAAAGCTACTGTTGTCAAAACCCCTGTGAGTGACAAGGTTAAGGTGGAAACTGTTGTTTTAGATGAGGAAGAATTTGACATCTCTCCGCCTATCGATGATAGTGTCGTTCAGCCTGAAGTTGTTTCGAATCCTGCCAATGAGACTCTTCCTGTTATTGATAAGTATATTCCTGTGCTCGACAAAGAGGTGCGAGAGGATTCGTTGGTTAATGCTCCGACTAAAGAAAATCCTGTGCACGCAAATTCACCTGGGGTTTATTGTGTTGCAGATATGGCTCATCCTTTGTTTATTAATCGCCTGTTGGATAAAATTCATAGTATGGAGGATAGGGTAGGTGAAATGGCAGTGAATCAGGATTTAATAAAGGCTAAAAATGATATGTTGAAGTCGAAAGTTAATGCGAATGATCAACATCTCCTCCGATTGAAAAATCATAAGAATAAGTTGATTAGGAGGGTTCTCAAATTGCAGGATGAAATTGACAAGAAAGATGAAAAGGTTCGTGAGCTTAACGCTCAGATTGCACTCATGCAGTTCAAGGTTGGTCCCTCGTTGAGTCATTCAAGTGGGGTCAATATCCAGGTTTTTAATGCTCTAGTAAATTTGTAGTGTTTTGGCGGTGTGTTATTTTGATATCAAGTTTGAAGTTTTGATGATCAAGTCTTATTTACAGGTATTTGTTGAGTGTGAAATTGTTTATTAATTATTTTATTTGTTTTTCTATTTTAATTACATTTTAATTATGTTTCTTTTGTCTTGCATCGCAGGTGGTATCATGAATATTTTCCTTCCCCGATTTTGATGATTTCGGTTGTATGGATGATCCCGCGATATCTGGAAGCAAAACGATCTTGCAGGGACTATTTTCTAGGTGCTGTTACCTTGTCTGTCCTCGATCTCCTCTTATGGGCAGAATATTCACGCACATGCTGAAAAATTACATGTTCTCACTTGTCATTTTTATACGAAATCAGTTAAGGATTTTAAGTTGGATTATCTCCAGCTTTTAGGAGGTTTTATTTTTTGGGGAATTAAAATTTATTTATAGGGCAGATAGCATAAGGAATGGGGGTCGATTTTTGATGGAAAAGGGGAAAACAAGACTGGAGTTTAAAATACCTGTGACTTTGGATAGCTATCTGTATGCAGCCATGACATCTTGAACTGGTGATATTTTAATATATGTTTGAGTTTGTATACTTTGCATATATTTTGGATATCTGTTAGTCTTGTAGTTACTTTTCTACTTCAGATATGTTTGTGATAATTCTCTAAAGAATTTTGCGAATATACATCTTTTATATCATTATCAATTTTAATGTTTTCGATCTTGCTGATACGTAATATTATGTGATTAATGATCGGTATCATTATTTATGTAATATGTAATGGCTATTGTATGATCTGTTAATGTTTAAACTTCTTTAAATATTATCATGTTTGTTCATGCAGTAGTTTTATTGGCATAAATCGATTACAGGTTAATTGTTTCGCCGCTCCTGATCAGGATAGGAAGCAGGATAGTATAATATGTTGTTTATTTTCTGCAAGTTATATTATTTGAAAAAACCTATTTGAACCAGATCCCTCTCTATGAATTACAGTCAAATTATTCTCGTTGTAATTATTGTACAAGGTGTAGATAACATGTCTTTGTAAAATATTAACTGTGTGTGTATTTATTTTTCTGTATTTATACTTCATCAGATTTAAGTTAATTAAATTTGATAGTCTAATATCTTGTAACATATAACCTGAATTAACTTTTGTAAATCATAAATATAGGTTTGACTAATAATCAGTAGCATTAATTTTTGTCGTAAGTCTTTCAGACTCTTAGTCCAAGAGAGCCTTTAAACCTGTCAGGAACGACTATCCCAAACAGCTTGGAGCCTGCCCTAAGGATCCCAGTCTGGGTTGTGTCCCCCGTTGCGGGCTTAGTCAAATTCGCCCGTCAACACTGCTGCAGACTGTTGAATTCATTTTCCCTGTTTAAGCTGTGACAGCTAGATTAATTTTCGGAGTGGCAATGGTTGGTCTACAGACTGTATTAGGAGCAGGGATGGGGCTTAGTTTCACTTGGTAAATCCGGTGGCTGGAAGCACACAGACATAGCTAAAGGGCTGGCCTTCTTCTCAATCACCCCTGAATAGCACTGGAAGGGAATGCAGGGCCTGAGGGACTGTGTAGTAGAGAAGGGACTGATTCCTTGTGTTGGGTGTGTTTGGGTGTCTTAGAGGTCAGGTTAGTTCTAGTGTAGGTGTTCTTGGATCTGTAATGAGCTCACCAGCTTAGAAAGTTTCCTTCTCCATCTCCTTAATGGCCTGATAAACCCAACTGTGTTGGCTTGGTTGTGTTTTGTATATCCCTGCCTATGTGTAAGCTTGCTAGTTCCCTTATTCCTTGGAGAGTCATGCCCAACTCGGGGGTGGCAGCGCTGCTAAGATATTAAGGAGCACGCTGGCCTATGGTTGGGTGGAACGTTGCAGTGACGTAGCTAGTTGCGGATCGAGTTCATCATAAGATAAGTGATTTTATCCATTTTATTTATGCAATCTTAATTTCTGTCAATGAGATTGATGAACATGTATGAATGCTGTTGGTTTCAGCTGTGTATGAGGACTAAATTGCATCTATGCATGATAAACAATCCTGTGTGCATATTTTAGTTCAAATTTTGTTTAAGCATTCTGTTTCAGCAAATTTTATGCATGTACATGTTCATGGGGCTCTTAGCCCGAGTGGTTTAAGCCATGGAGATCGCGTCCTTTTGCCAGTCGGAGGCATGGGGATGTGACACCATCATGAGTTACTTTCTTGTCAAATTAACACGATCTACCTAACAGTATATAACAAACATCCATTGGCATAACATCACATTGAATATTGTCCTTATATGGACCTCTCTGAAAATCAACTTCACATTGTTCACTCACTAAGATTTGATGCCCTTTATGTAACCAAGATACTTTGTATGGAACCGAATGCTTGGTCTTCTTTAGCCTCATATTTTCCACCATCTCTATGGAAACAATATTGTTAGTACTCCCATTGTCAATCACCATCTTACAACAGCTCCCTTGGACTTTACATGTAGTCCTGAACAACGACTTCCTTTGAGAAGGCTCTGCTAGATCCTTCTCAGGTTTCAACAAGACCTTGTTCATCATCAAATATTCCCCTCTCTCGAACAATACTTCTTCTACCATCGAAATTTCTTGCTGCTACTCATTCTATGCTACATAAGCTCCTCTATGCCCTATGTCTTCCTTTCCTGGACACCCAAGTGACTTATGCCCCAACTGGTTGCATCTGTAGCATCTAACGACAGCTTCTTTGCCTCTTCCTCTACCTCTACCTCCTTGGTAATGTCCTCTTCTGCTAGAATCACCTCCTCTTCCATGCTGCTCTTGTTGGATAGAGTTATCGGACTCTCCTCTCTGTGGTCCAAATCTTCCTCTTCTAGATGCTTGTCCTCTTCCTCTGGCTGAACCGTGACCTCTACTGAAGCTCTTCTTCCTTGTTATCTTCTCTTCTATCCTTAAGGTGCACTAATATGCCTCCTCCAATTTTCTAGGAAAAATCATGTTGATCTCTTCTTGGATATCCATCCTTAGACCATTCACATATCTAGCAGCTTTTTTTGCTGACTCTTGAGCATATCCAGCCCTTAGGTTTACTTTGTAAAACTCCTCAGTGTATTCTCTCACTGTTAACAATCTCTACCTAAGGTTCTGTACTTGCCTATAAAGAATTAACTTGTAATCTTTGGGAAAGAACTTATCCCTCATCTTTGCTACCATTATATCCCATATTTTTATCAAGGGTTTATTCTTCCTCTGTCTTTCTTCTTGGACACTATCCCACCACAAGGGCACATGCCCTTTAAATCTTGTCATAGTCAATCTGACTCTCTTATCTTCTTCGACCTCATCGTACTCAAAGTACTTATCCAACTCACTGATCTAATCAATGGGATTCTCTACAATGAGACTCCCATCATATGTAGACAACTCCGGTCTCGGCCTTGAAGTCACTTCCAGGATAGATCTGAAATATCTTAACTCTAGTGTTTCCTGCATAGGTGCATCTTTTTCTCTTTGCTCTTCATCCTCAGGTTCATGTATATCCCCTTCTTCTAGGTCTCTTCATCTGTCCATTTTTGTGGCTTCTAGACGTGCCCTTAACTCCCTCATTTCTTCTAGAACTTATGTGTTCCCTCCTAGTCGACCTTTTTCATGACCTCTCACCCTTCCAATGCGTGCAACCATCTTCCCACTCTAATCCTTTGCAATAATAGTCCTCTTTCACACTGTTACAACTTACCTCACCAATCCTCTTCTTGTCCCTTGTTCTATCAACAATGCTTCTCTCTTTCATGCGCTTCTCCTTAATCCTTTAGAATTCTACCCCACAACCTCAGCTGTGGAATTCCTCAACAAGAAATCTAAACTTCTGGCTCTGATAAAAAAATTGGTGTAGGTGGATCGATCACAACCATCCCTACCCAACACTTTTAGGATCTAATGGCTCCCCCACACTTAGCAAGACTGCCAAATTTATCCCAATGGCTAAATTCTGCTCTAAAGCTGCCTTTCTGCAACTTTACCTCCCCAAAACTCCTTACGTATGCGGGATACAGGATCCCGATTGCCTAAATTTCTCTCTACAATTCCGGTTCTGCAAATCCTTTCCGCAACAGCATTCTCACATGCGGGATGTGGGGTGCGGGATGTGAGATTCCAACTTTCCAAAGCTGCTCCCTCGCAACTTTCTCAGTCATCCGATCCTTGCAGCCTTCTCCACGACCGTCGATTTTCTTTCTTTTTTTTATGTGGCTCTCATATCTCAGTGGATCTGTTAACGTCCTCGCAACTAGTGGTGCAGAATACTTTAGAACCGTCAGATCTTGTTCTGCGACCTCAATCTCCACCATTCATTCTCTGCAAAAACTTGTTAAGGCAAAAAACCTACAGATTGCACCGAGTAATCATGAAATTGATCAATCCATCCTGTAGTATTTACAATACCTTATCCTAACACTCTTATGCATGCTTCTACTCACTACTTCAACTGTTTAAGCAAGAAATCGATGCGTGAAATCAACACTTCATGGAAATACACAAATGTTCATGAAAATGTTGAAGTCGGATTTGCAAGATATACAGTTCAATACAACTCATGCATAAATAATAGAAATCATATAAACACACGATTAATCCCTCTATTAAACAACAAAGTAAAATGCACATAGCTTGTATCTCTCTCCTTTCAATTCTTCAAAATATTTACAAACAGGAATCTGACACAGGTCTATCCTCCCTCTGCAAATTTAGAATTCTAAATGCTGAAGAGTAGAACCCTTCCTACATATCTAAACGGTCTATTTAAACTAAAACTGCTACCCTATCCTGAGTGGTTCTGCAACTGAAATAAACACTACTAAGACGCATGATGAAACGTCCCTGTCTGAAACAAATTAGCAGTGGTTTGATCTCCACGCAGGGAGTCATGATCCACAAGGATTCCCTACTCTGCTATTCGGATTATGACTCAGCACCAAAACG
Organism: Pseudotsuga menziesii; assembly: GCA_001517045.1. NCBI lineage: Eukaryota > Viridiplantae > Streptophyta > Pinopsida > Pinales > Pinaceae > Pseudotsuga > Pseudotsuga menziesii. The sequence continues at coordinate 531,698 of LPNX010594822.1, read as the reverse complement.
GTTGCAAAATACGCCACAACATGCGACCAATCCATCACATTTTTGGAATGCCACGATGCTCCTACATCATTAACCCTTGTAAGATCCTTATTTCACAAGGGGGTAAGCAAATCTATGTTCTAATATCTAGACTATCAAAACAAACTATAAATCTTACTATGTTTGCAAATCTCACATACATAAAAGAGTAAGTATTTTATGAGTTATTTTTCCAAGTCCAAAGTTCATTATAGCATGATGTTTAAAACTCTTTCAAGGTTAATTTTTTACCTTCATAAATTCTTGACTAAAACCATGGTTGATAGAAATATAATTCTAGCATAAGCATGGACTTTTCCAAACGTTAAAGAACTTGGATAAACTACCTTATTATAGTTCTTAACTTCCTATAATGCTCGTTAGGGTTTAAAAGTTATATCAAGTGTTATATGTAAAATAAAATGTTATAACCAAAGTCTTATTACAATTTGTTAATGTTTGCAGGATTACCCTGAGAGGTCTTCAAACTATATCAAAAACCCACATATTACAAATAAATCTGAGGACACGTGGTTGAAGTTCAAGGGATAGGGTTTTGACCTTTTTGTTTCTACCATATAAGTTATTTGAAACCCTAAAAACTCTCATTAACCTATCTTTTACCTTGCTCTAGAAATAGAGGGCCGTAGGCTCATGGCCGCATGGCCTGACTGTCACTCCATTGTGTAATCTTCCTTGCCAATATTCGTTCTTCTTCTACATGTAGAGGTGCATTTGGACAGTGTCTTTTGTTTTGTGGAAGAACCCCTTTTTTTGCCATTACCTAGCTCTATAAATTGATGCACCTATCGTACCTTACCTCTGCAAGTGCTAGTATTCATACACTGGTGCATTGGTGAGAGGATGAGGTGAGCACGGCTCTTGGTTTGTCGTAGTGTGGCTTGAGTTGTTTAGTTGCGTGTTTGAGTTTGATGTAGGGTTAAATGTCTTCCCAACCTGGTATTTAGTGTGGCTTGACTCTGTTTCAACATGGTTCTGGTATCAGTATTGCACAGTACACATTGTGTATTCTATTGAGAGGGTTTTCCATCGTTGCTCAGCGAAATAATTTTTTGGTGGCTAGGTTCTATTCTTGCTACCAGTAAGAGGCCGATGTCAATCCTTTAGGTGAGATATTCAGTTTTAAAAAGAAGTTAAGATTCTACTTTTTGCACCATTAATTATTTGTATAAGTTTTTGATATTCGAAGGTTTCAATATGCAGGTGCTTGTGATTGCAGAAGGGTGTTACAATCCACTGAGGACCACCTTGGACAAACTCCATGTTGCATATTTTCCTGGTAAGCCTCGATCTCACTGAGGTTTCTCCTTCAGTGGTGTATGGTGTTTGTTTCTAGTTGATGTAGTTCATTGGGTTTCTGGTTTTTAGCTTGGCCATGGATACACTGTGTTGTAAAAAGTTTTGGAATGACATGTGGCCGATAATTTGATATGTGGTAAGTTTATTTGAAGCCCTATTGGATATTTCATGTTGGAGACTTAGGGCTTTCATAGCTAAGACTTGAGAAATTATGGCCTTCTCAGTCATAGTTTTATTTATAGTTATGTTATTTTACTTAGGCTTTTAAGCCATGATTCTGCTTGTAAAAGCCCATAGGGTCGTAACTGATATGATTCAGTTTAGATTTTAACTTCTGTTTAAAGTTTGGAGAAGCTCGAAGCTCAATATTTGGTAATTTATATTTTGATAATAAATATACACTGTGGTTTTTAAGTAAAAGATGGAAACTATGATATTCTTAACTGTTCTGGTTTTTCTTCGATTCTGTCTAAATATCCTAAACAAAACTTTTGTTACTGTAAATTAATATTTATTCTGATTACGTTTTTAAATATGAAAAGAAATGGTCCAAACATTTACTTTTCTAAATTATAGTTTGATTTTTTTTTACTGTCAGTAATAAATTTCTTCAGTAAGAAGATGGAAGAAAGATGGACTATGCAACGCAATTCTTTACTGTGTTTTCTAAGTTAATATATGTTGAAAGGTTATTACTTACTTCCTCTCAGTTTAAATTATCTCACAGTGTTAACACCGTTTCCTTGTTGATAATGTATGAAATTAGATATATTTAGTTTGTTAGATTCTGCTCTTATACAAATGAAGCAAAGTAAGCTTTTATTTGTTTATAGGTGAAATGAATAACCAAGCAAAGTAAGCTTTTATTTGTTTATAGTTAAAATGAATAACCCCTCTGATAGTAAATAGGTGGTAATATTATTTATATTTAACAATTCCTTTAAAAAGATTTTACTTGCAAAACCCTAATTTCTCATAGTTTAAATGCATTGTTAGTATTTGATTATAATGTTATTCTAATTTTATGTTACTTAGATGAAAAGATCATAGTAAATATCTAGCCTTATTTACTGTTTCTTTAAGTTAATCCTACCTATTTAATTTATGTTTTTATAATGCCTGTTAATTATTATAGTGTCAATCTTATAGTAAATAACCTATCTACTGTGTAAGTAAGTACACATATTAAGTATATTTATATTTTAAAATCTTTCCTAGAGACAAATTTGTCTATATTATTACCAAATACTTTATCTAAGTAAAACTTCTAAATAGAAAGGAGACACATACAGATGAATTACTCTTATGAAACCTGTAGAAAGTAATAAAACACATTCATGTATACTTCATTCAATTCTTTATTTGAAGTTAATCTAACCTACTATACCAGAGTACTACCTTCAAAAGAAAGGTGTGGAAAAATACAGTTTGGTATTTTTTTTATCTATTAGTAAAACTAGAAATTATTCTAATCATTTACCCTGATCTATCTAATCCAGTATTTCACAATCTTTTCACAGTAAAAGTATTTCTTTTAACTAACCGTAGCAGCAAAAAAACATAAACATAACATTTCATTGCTTAAACTCAAACTCTCCAGATAACAATAAGCAATTAGAAAGCTACATAAATCAAGTAGAACCTAGAAATGTAGATGATGTGACAATAGCTTAAGGAACCTATTCCTCCCAACCAACTCCTAGAGAAAACCTGGACTGAAAATCTCAGGACCCCCGAGCTTGTCTCATGGTACACTTGGTAGAAGTACTGGTGCGAGATGTAATTTAATAATTCTCTACTACTCTACTGATTGTTCAGCATACAATCAGTTCTACATATAGCAGTATGAACTCAGCTTAGAATAGTTGCACTAGTTTATGTTTACAACGCATTCCACTCAAACATAGTTTATCTAGTCCCCTCCATCGAATTTTCTTGTTCACTTCATTCACTCAGAATGTTCACAAGTCAAGAATGAACAGCCTCATTTTTCTTCAATGGGAAGTTTTACTAGCATGCCTAGGTCTTTTGGGTCAGTTTTCACTTAATGACCACCTTCTCTTGTTCCACTTTCTTGGGGAACATGACCACAAAAATAGGGAAGCTGCCACTTGCAACAACTAGAAGTAGTTTGAGGATGCTTCCAATTGTCAATCTGCTCTCAACCCAGCCTACTCAACCAAGTGACCAGTAAAACACTCATTTAGCAGCTTCCTTAAGCTGTTGTCTCATCTTTCATTTATTTATAAATAAAATATTCAGCAATTACAATCAATTATCCTTGACCCCACTTGGTCATTGATTACAAACTTTATAATAAAATATAACATAATGTTTCTTAAAACATAAAATGTTTTGAAAATTGGGGCATGTGACAACTTCTTCTTTCTATTTTTTCTTTGTCTCTTCTTATTGCAACCTTAAGGCCTCCTCTTTCTGTTTCTGCAACTTCATCTCTGTTGTAGTGTTGTCATCTTTACTCCCGCTAGCACCACATTTCTTAGCATAATGTTTTCTTCACTCAGTTAAATTATTAGCTCTCATGAATACTTCTTCATCTATGTTGAAGAAGTCTGGGTACTCATAGTGTATTTTTATGGCTGCACAATGTTCAAGGACATTTCCTTTGCTATCATTTCTTTGGAAACTTTTTTCTCCAAAATGAAAAGCTTCTAGATCCTTTACAAAGTCATCAGATCCTTTTATCTTGGAAAATTTATATCCTCCTATGTAGAAAGGAAATGGGGGAAAAGATGTTTTCTTCATTTAATGCAACAAAATTCCAACCCCATTTAGTAAAAAATTCCTAACAACATCCTTGTGGACTAAGAAGTCCATGACGTATCTTGGTAGAAGGGACAAAGCTCTGGAACATCCATACATCCTAAGGTAGGTGGCCTCCTACAAAAAATAGTAATCTCTATACTCACTTATGACCTCCATTGCATTGTCAGATAATTATTTTGCTTCTCTTAGGAATATTATCCCATAAAGAGGTATAAGAAACTCTTCACATATCATCTTGTAATAACCTACGTATTTGTGGGCCTAGAGAATCTGGTAGGCCATGTAGATTTGAACCTCAGTCTTGTTCCAGATGCACCCCAACTTAGGGAATGGGTGTCTACTCATATTACAATCAATAAGTTAATATGACTTATAGAACTCAACCCTCTTCTGAGTCAATTCTCCCTGTGTAGCTACTACACAGGATGTCAAGCTATATGATATAATATCCTCCAAATTAAGAATTGTGCCTTCAAAGGATACATAGTAAATAAGAAGAACCCAATTTATTTTATAGATGGTTCCATCAGCTCGACCAAAAATTATGTTCAACTTCAAGGCTATTATTCTAAATGGGGTCCATTTGTTGCAATTGTTTCACTGGTACCACCATCCTCTTTGCATATTCCAAAGGATCAATGTTGATCTCTTTGATCCAATCCTCTGTCATCATGACCTGTGGTGAAGGTAATTTGTATGACATTGTTATGTAAGTTGGATTAAATGAAACAAAGGCCTCCCCTTTAACATTGGAAATAATGCTTGAGGTAGAATCCGATTAGGGTAAGATCCACCCAAGAACCTTTGAACAAGGAAAAATCTATGGGCACATAGCATCTTTGGTAATTCCAGATCTCTTTATCTTATTATGTAAGATTATCTCTTCGAGGCCCGCATCTAGGATGTGCTGATCTCTAGTCATCTGAATTCGGAAGCGATCCCTGTGATTGCTTTCGTATCTTCAAATTTAGATTTTGTCTTGGTTCCCAAGATAATTTCACAATCTGAGTCTGACCCACTTGGTTTTGCCTTATTTTTTCTACATTTCTTAGTCATTGCATCAATTCTTTGTTTCATGGTATGCTTCCAAATTCTTCTCAATAACCCCTCTTTGCGAAAAATGGACCCTGTGAGAAGTGACTTGAACTATAATACCATATTTGATTTAAATATCCCAAGAGATCCATACTAATCATTTTATGTGAGAAAAAATGCATCATTATGTGAAAGCGTAGAAAAATATAGAAGTAATGACAATGCAATCTAATCTAATGAATTCTTCTAACCCTAACCTATCATTATTACCTTTTAAAGAAAAAACACTGAAAGTAAACATTTCATCAGTATTTCTCACTCACCAGAGTTCCAAGACAAGTGGTGGCATGCAAACTTAGTGGAGTGTGAACTAAACATAACAACTCTTAAGTCTGATGGATTCAAAAAGGGTTGATGGAGTGAAAGGGGTCATTTTGAGATGGAAGGACAAAGAGGTTACTTCTCAAGTGAAATTTTTTTCAACTAGGTGTTCCATAGTCTCGAAAAAAGGTGGTTTGAATACATGATGAAACATATCTCCTTGCAAGTGACTTCAGGTTTAAAACTTCTCCTTTTCTTTATCACTTTTTTCCACCGAAAAAGATATTTACCAGGTTTTAGTGGCACACTACGTGATGCTATTAGGAATGGAAAAATAATTAACCCTAGTGATGGCTTAAAGACCACAACTTCTCCTAGAATACTTAAAGATTTATTCATTTTAATTTTTAAAATCATTTCCAATACAAAAGGAAAAACACGACTTTGGTAGAAACCGAAATAAATAGCGAAAGATGAAAAATTATGAAACATAGCTTCCTTATGGAAAGAGAAAAGGGAAAATGTACTGAAAGACTCAAAAAATAATTCTGCAGTCTCCTCTATCCAAGCTACTTTCAGACTCGCCATGACTGGACTGGGTTTAACAAATTCTCTCAAGCCTAACCTCTCCTCTAAGAAACCAGAGTAAGTAACTTTGTTTCCTATTGAGTAGGTTTCATGAAAGCTCTCGAGGAAAGAAACCAAGACTACGTGGGTGTAGTGCTCCCAAGTAACTAGTTCAACCCACCCATGCCCTAAGTTTGCTTAAACTCTAATATCACTAAACACGAATCCAATCGCTTCTATCATCTACCCTAGGAAAGCGTACTCCAAAATATCCAAGCGAACGGATAAATTAATCATAAAACCTGGGTTTGCGCACCTGCTAACACAGAAACAAGAAATGGCTAAGAAACTGAGTCACGAGTAAACCATTAACACACGCAGGGGATAAACCTTCAATTGGCAACAATAGAAAACAAAAATAAATCCCTAATGGTCTTCTCGCTCTACCCGTTGTGGTGTGTAACGATTTGTGAAGCTGAGCCAAACCAAACATAACTAAAGTGACTTTGGATCATGAAAATATAAGGGAACATAATTTATACCATTGTGGCAGCACCATGGGAACTAATACCGGATATGGATGTTACATGTGAATAAGGAGAGGTGGGAAAATCTTAACAATACATGGAAAAGTCGCGGTACATCCACCCACGTTATCAATAAAAAGATTCTACCTTAGAAAACCAAAGGAGTCAAAAGATGAGGTGCCTACCTGTCAAACACTCAAAAGTACATAGAAATAATATATCAATTCTATGAGAAATTATGCTAAGAAGAAGCACAGGAAATAGATCTTGCTGCTAAGAATTCTCACAAGCCTACACAGGGAAACTAGAGAGAAGAAAAGAGACTGAATCACATGAATGAAGAGATGAATATTGGTGTGTATCCTTTCATTAAATTATGATGAATAATAGTGTACATAAATATTACATCCCTCATAGGAAAATCAAGTTGTATGGAGACAACTCATAAAGATAAAAAAGGATCACCTACCAAAATATAGCAAACCCCCATAGGTGGATAAAGCACTTCCCGAATCTATCAAGGAACTCACTAATTGGAAAAATCATCAGTGAGTTTTCAAGGAGATGGAAAAAACATGCTAATCCTATAAATTGGAGGAAATTTCATGAAGGATGGGCTGGCAACAAAAGCACCCAGTTTCCTAGTTTGACTAGCTTTACCTTATCCACAAAAGGCAGAATAAAGCAGAATCTACTGTAAAGTGTTGTATACTAATTCTAGATGGTCAAAAGGTGGTCAAGATAAAACCAAAATTAAAAATAAATTATTTCTGGGATATAGATGGCATGTATTGAGTTTAAGGTGCAAGTAGATGCCAACTAATTAAGCTAGTGGGTGAATAATTAATCAAATAATGATAAATTATTTTATCCTAAGTTATGAGTGGGTTTAATATATTCCAGAACCCCCCTATAAGTCTAAATTTATGATGGTATGATAAAAAAACTAGATGCACANTTAACAATTATTATGTCCAGAAAAGTGAGGAAAGAGGCAAAACCACATGGGGAAAATCCTCCCTCAAGATAGGACAAGGCACAAAATTTGAAATATGTCTTAAAAATATATTCATATTTACTTTAATGAGCTTAATTAACTACTTCTAGATGAAGGACTTGCTGAAGAAATCATGAACTCCATGATCATGCACTAGAGTGTAGAACGTGCAAGAAGGAAGAGGAGAGACTCCTTGTATCTCATCAATTGATGAAGTGGGATCATTATATGAATGCTTCTTTCTGCTGTCAAACTCTAATATAAAAATATAATATTAAATGGAAAATATATCTATGTGTACTCCTTCCCAAAGAGTACAAAAATTAAGACAATTCATTTCACACCCAATTCCTTGAATAGCTGCAAAATTGTGATGTGAATCACATGTCAATATTCCAATCTGATGTAGCACCTTTCCAGATATGATATGACACTGATAAAACTATGATATATAATAAATATTATCATATGTCACAGCAAGGAAAAAGGATTCAATGGATCCATGAGGATATAAGGCTAGACTACAAAAACTATGAGCAACTGGGAAAAACTGATAGGTGTAAAAATCTGAATGATGGACGGGAATGAGATATGAACCATAAGTGTTTTGGACAGATCCAAACAGGTTTAATATCATTCAAAATATGACTAATTTCATGGATAACCAACCACTTAAATATAGGAAATCCTTCAAACCATGTAAGATAAATATCACTACATAAGAGACCAATGAGGAATCAACTAGTGAACTTGGGATTTGTATAATCTTAGGATTATTTAGAACTATGGTATATGGTATGGATGGTGGTATGATATGTGTATCAAAATGAAAATATGATTCTAAATTGGAATCCAAAGGATCACATATAATCATATTAGTAGACTCATGGGAATACACTGATAATGAATCCTCTGTATGAAAGGAGGAAAGAATGAGATGTTCACAATATTCAAGGAGGTTTTGAGTATTGATGCCAAGAACAAAGAGTATATGCTGAAGCACATGATATCAAGTAAGGTAAGTGTTATGACACAAATAAGTCTTTATTGGGCTAAGCAAACATCCTGGAAATCACTAGGTTACGCACCATCAATGAGAGAGGTATGCACAAAGTGTGAAGGATCTGGCACATAGATCTCAAAATCTAAGATAGGAGATTTTGAGAACAATGAATGGGTGATAGGATTTTCATAAATATAAATAGAAGCTCCATATGTTACTTATTTTTCATCAATATTATCATAAGAATAAAAATCACCTTCAAGAGACACAGAAAAAGATGGCTCTTCAATATTTGCTTCTTCATTGAAGGAGGAAGTATTCAAATCAAGGAGAGTAGTAGCAACATGAACTGTATGAGAAAATTATTCATCATGATAAAATTCATCATATAATGTAGAGGCCAAGAAATCTTGAGAGAGATAACAATAGGAGATGTTGGGTTCGCTCCATGCTTCATCTTCTATTTTCTGCAAACCAAAAGCTTTGTCCAAATTATTCCAAAGCTCAAATCGATACTCAGAAAAATCTATAAGATGATGTATATTTGGAGACATTTAAAAACACATAATTCCATAATATCTATCACAATTATTTATCCAATCAATCTTCTCTTCATAATACTTAGGTTCTCTCAATGCTCCAATGGAGACATCAAAGAGACATTGCCTCTTCAAGTATGCACTCATCTTTGGCTTCCAATCAACATAGTTGAAAGGATATAGTAGAGGAAATTTAAAATCCATATAGAATTTGTTGATATTCTCTAGGAGATACTCTTTGCAACCTGCAAAACAAACTAGGAGAAAATGTTGTAAGCTAGATAAGCTCTTCTTCAGAGAGGGATAGGAGACTGGATGCACTCCTCAACTCTGTAGAACTTGATCAACCTTGCTACTCTGATACCATGTAGAAGATGGAAAGGTTGTGCTACCTATAGCTCTGATACCATGTATAAATAATAGATCAATTATATGAGCAATGATTCTAAGAGGAATCATGGGAAATAGATCTTGCTACTAAGAATTCTCACAAGGATACATAGGAAAACTAGAGAGAAGAAAAGAGACTGAATAACATGAATGAAGAGATGAATATTGGTGCATATCCTTTCATTGAATAATGATGAATAATAGTGTACATAAATATTACATCCCTCATAGGAAAATATAGTTGTATGGATACAACTCATAAAGCTCAAAAAGGGTGACTTACTAAAATATAGAAAACCTACATAGGTGGCTAAAGCACTTCCCAAATCTATCAAGGACCTCACAAATTGGAAAAATCATGAGTGAGTTGTCAAGGAGATGGAAAAAATCATGCTAATCCTATAAAATGGAGGAAAATTAATGAAGGATGGGTTGGCAAGAAAAGCACCTAGTTTCCTAGTTTGACTAGCTTTACCTTATCCACAGAAAAGCAAAAAAACTAGAATAAAGCAGAATATGTTGCAAAGTGTTGTATACTAATTCTGGATGGTCAAAAGGTGGTCAAGATCAAGCGAGAATCAAAAATAAATCATTCCTAGAATATAGATGGAATGTATTGAGTTTAAGGTGCAAGTGGATGCCAACTAATTAAGCTAGTGTGTGAATAATTAATGAAATAATGATTAATTATTTTATCCTAAGTTATGAGTGGGTTTAATATATTCCAACAAAGTCGTGGGATATGACTGAATATAATGGCTGCAAGAGTCCTTCTGCGATTGGCTATTGGGTTAAACGACATTCTGTGTCATAATAAATAAATAAATATGCCCATATATATAGAAAAACGAATAAAAAGGCCATAAATGCGGTCACTAGAAATTAAATGCGGTGATTTTGTAGTTTAAATGCAGTGGTTGGAAAACCCTGTTTGGTGCAAAGAAAAATGTCGATCATTGCATTAAAAATAGTAACGTCAACAATGTCAACAATACTCCTTTCAAACCTCTGATAATATCGACGATGCTCAGTATGTTTTCACCTGCAAATTTGAATGTTTTGGTGACAACTACTGTGTCTTTTTCGACTGTGTCGGTGATGAATTGTTGAATTACTTTGATTGACTATGTCGATGCTCAACCTGTTGACCAATTCACTTTTGATGTGACCATATCGGTAGAACTTTCTAAGTTTCCTTGAAAACTCAACAACATTTAATATTGGCAACATTTTCCAAGCTCCTCCAACTGTTTCAACGGGATCTGTGAGTTAAGTCCGACAATGTTGGTTGATTTCTTTGAGTTACGCCAAAATGGTCAAGCGCAAAAAAATTTCTTTTGATCAAGCCAACAATGTTAGAGCAAATTGATAATTTAATCTGACACGTCAAAGAAATTGACCAAGTTACTCTAATATGTCAGAGAGAAAAAGTAAGTTTATTTGGCCAAAACATTTTTTGCTCAAATTTTTGAAAAAAAAAACTAAGTGTGGAGGATTGACTTCCTCGAGTTAGAAAACTAGTCTAAGTAAGCTTTCAACAAAAATAGGAAGGGCCCTAAAATATAAAAAAAAAATGGGGAAGCAGTTGCAGTAGCAATAAGTCATTAATAAAGGAAGGCCCAATTCAAATCAACCTCCCAGTAATCAGCAAAATATAGAAAAAGAAACAGAAAAAAAAATATTGTAGATAAAGTTTCAGATAATAAAAGAGAAATTGCAAAATAAATTAGACAACAACTGCTAGTTGATGTTGATAGAGCAGCTTCCTATTTCAATTTACAATATGAATTGTCCAAAATAAATATTTCCATTCCATTTAGTGAATTGTTGAGGAATAATGAGTACAAAGACAAGATAACCAAGACGGTAAAACCGAGGGAGAATGTCAACCAGACACCTTAGAATTAACAGATGATGCTCCAAACATAGTGCTTGGTCCTAGGATTGAAGATACGAATGAAGAGGATGTTACAACCTTCTATGTAAGATTAAATGTTCATGAAATGAGTTTACACAATGATAAGTTATATTCTGGTGCATCTCACAATTTAATGCCAAGAGTAGTGGTTGAGAGTCTAGGATTGGAGATTACAAGGCCCTACAAAGACTTGTTTTTATTATTATTCTAGAAATGCTAAATGTTTGGGGCTGATAAAGGACATGGTAGTAAATCTTGTACAAATCCATTCCAAGAGAGTTATCATGGATGTATTAGTGGTTGATATCCCTCCCACATTTGGTATGTTATTATCAATATCATGGGCTTCAAAACTTAAAGGAACATTGTAGATGGACATGTCTTATGCAACCATTACTTTGTTTGGAGATCACATGATATTGTACAAAGAAAAGAGGTTAGGATATGTGGTTAACATCCAATACAAACCTTATAACCATCCCATATTGTTAAATTATTGTGCCATTTATCTTCAAGCAATGAGTGCAATTGAATTGTATTATTATGCGGTGTAATGGAATGAATAATACACACTGAACAAGACAAATTTCACAGAAAATGGATAAGAATTGCTCAGTATAATTACAATATAAACTTCATTAATCCTAGCAGTATACAATAGTGTTACATAAAGGAGAATTTGAATCATGTGGATATGATTTGAATCTACCAACTCATTATGACTACATGGCTAACTAGAAGTGTCTAAATCACTATCAAAGTTCACTAGTCTAACTCAATATTTCTAATTCAGTCTCTCAATCAGTTAAATTGATGAGGTAGATGAGAATAGGAGTATAACCCCATGCAACCATGCAAGACTGGCACTAAATTAATTTGAGGACATCTAACTAAATGTAACTGGAGCATAACTTAGCTTAACTAGTTACCAAATACCAACAATTGAAGTAGTTCGGTGGTGGCACTCCTAGTGGCTCCTAAATTGTAGGGATTAGTCTCAGAGGCACATAAACTGATGCATGAACATGGAGTCAATTGAATTTAACCTCTATATGTGTTCCCCACACTCTACAAACTGGTACTGGTTGCACCAATAAACCAAGTGGAACCAATGGTACTAGTGGACCAAATATTAATTAATTACTCCTAAGTTAGGAAAATTACATCTAATAGACTAAGTATGGACAAGGGAGGATTATAAATCCTAACACCCCCTCCCCCCCTTAATCCTAACTTGGAAAACTATGGGCCCTGGAAACAAGGCCAAAAGTCACCCATTACAATCTAAAAGATTTAAAAAGTGTTTCTTAATAAACTAAGGAAATAGTGGAAACCTCATGGGAACCCCCCCACCCTCAAAATAAGCAGTGAATCAGGGAAGAAAAGCTAAAAAATTGTAAAAAAAAAGTGTTGCAATTTGCAGCACTATGCAGCAGAAAATGCAGTATCTCGGTTCTTTTTTGCAACAACATCCTGACACTGTGCATGTGAGCCTCTCCAAAGTAAATTATTATCTCTGGAGAAACTTTCCTCTTTAGAAGAAGAAGAAAATGCTCAATTGAATCAAGAACACAAACAACTACAAGATGAAAACTGGACCCATGTAGAGCAACTGAGATCAACTGATGAGAGAGAAAAAGTGCTTTAGAATTTGAACCATCTGAAGAAAACCCAATAAAATGATATATGAAATCCTTGAACATCAAATCATGTGAGGTAAAATCAGCTCCAAGTGTTAGGATCAAGTGTCCAAGTGAATGCAAAATGTCTCCATCTTTATTAATTATGTTAGGAGATGAGCATGTAATGAAATAGAAGGGTAGAGAAGCCCTAGGACTGTGCAGAGCAAATGCTTGAGATCCATAATCTGATATAGCTTCAAAAATAACTAATGACCCACAAAATATAATATCATCAAAATCATGAGAGGCAACTAACATAAAATCCCCAACAACAATTTTGAAAGAGACTTGTGGTACTTGATTTTTCACACCAAAATTGATGAGAACATATACAAGCATGATTGGAGGCTCTTGAAACTTAAAAATTGAACAAAATAAGATCATATCAGATCTATTGGCAAATAAATTTGGCTTTTTTTCCATCCCTTATGGTTGAACCGATGAAAGTTTTAAACTTTATAGAGGTGAAGTGGAATGCAAGAATAGGATGGTATGAATAACTTCTTCAAAATATGAATTCTACAATATGAGACAAGATATTAGAGTCTAGAGTGATCACCATATCTGTGACATAGAAGAACCACAAGTATATGAGTGTTTAATATATGTGGTAGCTAACCAAGTTTACATGTAGCTCAGGTGCATGCCTAGGCTATGTGGGAAAATGTTTGAAGGAGATCTGAAAATGTTCAGGATCTTTTTTAACCTTTAAATTGAATGTGAAATTTATATGTTAATTACTCATAAACATACTTAAAAGATGAAATTTTTACTGCTTAAATCAATCACACCAACAAATAAAAGAGATATTCAAACCATAAAATGAAGACACTAGTTGATAATGGAGTTCACCCCTCCTGGGCTACTTCCTCGGGCCACTTCCAATGGGAAGGTCGATATTATTAAGTATTCAAGCTTACAAAATGAGTTTTTTGTAAACATTTATGATTTCTATCCATTAGATGTAAAAATAAACTGCACCAATGCATTCCTCTCAAAAAATTGAGAAAAATGAGTATAAACTCGAATAACTTTCCCTGATTCCTCCTTTGGCACATAATTTGAGACAAAAATTATGTAAAAAAGACAAAATGTAGAAGATGTGTATGGATTCCACCTCGGTATCTATGACAAAACTTCCTTGAACTCTATCAATAAACTACCTTGGGAAGCATGGAGAATATCCTTGGGAATCGTGTCAATACTACCTTCGGAAGTGTGCAATCAGCTCTGTTCACTGTCTCAAAATATATGCCAGAACATGGTTTTTATAGGATTTTTTAGGTTGTTTTTGGGCCATGCTCCAGGGGGGTACACACCCTTTTGGAGACCTAACCTCTGGTGCAAACTCTTAATGGATATCCCTGAATCCCTTAACAAGTGGCTGCTTTGGCTCATTGGTTAGAGCGCTTAGCGATGTGGGTGGAGGTTACGGGTTCAAACCCATGAACCTCTCCCCATATTGTGCTTTTGTTGATATATATTATATGGTTGGCCGCATATAATTCTATATTATGGCTTCAAACCAGTATAACACAGGGATAATTTTACGGGCGAAATTTAGCCCATGGGCTATTTTTAGGGGTTTTTTTGCAAAAAATGATTCGCCATTTTGCAATTTTTGAAGCCTCGTTTCACCCAATTTTGATGGGGTAAACTTTTTTCACCCTAAAAATTGCCAATTTATTATATAAATGGTATAAAATCATTGGAAATTAAAATATTTTTTGAAAAATATCGCCAAACATTTTATAGTTGGTGTTTTAAGAATTGGTAAGATTCGCCAACATTTATACACTTTTAAATAAGTATGGTTCCTTAAAATCATCCCTGGTATAACATATGGTTTGAATAGTTTGAATATAATATATAATATGGTTGGAAATATTATATGGTTTCAGCATGGTTAGGATATAATATAAC
This sequence comes from Pseudotsuga menziesii, assembly GCA_001517045.1. Lineage (NCBI taxonomy): Eukaryota > Viridiplantae > Streptophyta > Pinopsida > Pinales > Pinaceae > Pseudotsuga > Pseudotsuga menziesii. The sequence continues at coordinate 516,671 of LPNX010594822.1, read as the reverse complement.
AAATGGGGTGCCTTGGTGTTGGCATATGGGTCAAGGTCTAAGCCCTTTCCCCCCATCCCCCCCTTTTCAAACTTAAATGCAATTAAACATAAATAAAATTTCCGCCATATAGACAATAAGAACCAACATGTGGCATGCTGGCTAGGAAATTTGGGTTAAGAAGTTGGGTGCTCTTGGACACAGGACGATGTTATAGCTGATTTTACCACACCTGGTTCATCAGATATTTGACTTTTTTCCATCCCTTCTCGTTGAACCAATTTTTTTTTAAACTTTATATAGGTTCAATAGAATGAAAGAATAGGATGGTATCAATCACTTCTTCAAAATATGCATTCGACAATCTGAGACAGGATATTAGAGTCCATAGTGATCGTCTTTTTTTGAGAACATAGAACAACCACGGGTGTCTAAATGTTTATGGTAGCTAACCAAGTTTATGTGTAGCTTAGGTGCATTCCCAGGCTATGTGGGCATATGTTTGAAGGTCATTTGAAAATATTCAGGATCTTGTTTAACCATTAATTTGCATGTGAAATTTATATGGTAAATACTCATAAACATGCTTAAAACATGAAAATTTTAATTCTTAAATCAATCAGATAAGCAAATAAAAGAGATATGCAAACCATAAATGAAGACACCAGTTGATAACGAAGTTCACCCCTCCTAGGCTACATCTTCGAGCCACTTCCAATGGGAAGGTCGATGTTATTAAGTCTTCAATCTTACAAAATGAGTGTTCTAGAAACATTTCTTAGTTATGTCAGTTAGACGCAGAAACAAACTGCACCAATGTGTTCCTCTTGGAAAATCGAGAAAAATGAGTATAAACTCGAATACCTTTTCCAGAGGCCTCCTTTGGCATGCAATTCGAGACAATAATTTTGCGTGAAAGACAAATTGTACGAACTATGTATGGATTCCACCTCAGGATCTATGCCAAAACTACCTTGAACTCTATGCAAAAATACCCTTGGGAAGCATGCCAATACTGCCTTGGGATGTGTGCAATCAGCTCTGTTCACTATCTCGAAAATATGTGCCAGAATAAGGGGCTAGAGGGCCTTGGGAAGTGTGCAATAATCTATGTTTAGTGTCTCAAAAATAGGTGTTTCAAGTTGTTTTTGGGTCATGGGACAGGGGTCCATGCGCCCTTTTGGAGCCCCAACCTCCACTGCAAAATATTAATGGATATCCTTGAATCCCTTAATAAGTGGTTGTTTTAGATCATTATTTAGAGCGCTTGATGAAGGGGGAGAGGATTTCGCAAGTTCAAACCCACGAATCCCTCCCCATACTATGCTTGGGTTGACATATATTATATGGTTGGTGGCATACAATTCTATGTTACGGTTTCAAACCAATCAACATATGGTTTGAATAGTTTGAATATAATATATGATATGGTTGGAAAATATTGCATGGTTTCAACATGGTTAAGATATAATATAACAAATGGGGTGCCTCGATGTTGGCATATGGCTCAAGGGCTAAGGCCCTTCCCCCAATTTTCAGACTTAAACGACATTAAACATAACTAAAATTTCCACCATATAGATAGTAAGGACCAACGTGTGGTGTGTTGGCTAGGTAAGTTGGGTTAAGGATTTTGCTGCTCTTGGAGGTCATGGGGTCGAATCCCATGGACTCACTAATTTTTTATAAAAAATTACATTGAATTTTCTTTACCAAAACTCATTTTTTTTGTCAATTTAACTAAAACTGTCGAAACTTCAAACACTGGTAACTTCTGCATCTTGAGGTATTTTTCCATGAAACAAGCATTGTCAAAAATCTATTGACGAGCTATTTCACCTTGTAATATTTAATTTAAATTTGATCAACTATGAGATTATCCTCCTAGATCATAAGGGCATGTAAAGTAAACACAAAAGACAATGCAGATGGATTTTTGGTTTGTTCTTTCAAAGCATGCTTGGCTTGTATTTGCTTTGATTTTGAATTGATATCTTTTGTTAGATGTTTATAATTTCATTGCAATCATGTAAGCTTCAAACATAGTTATATCACATCACAAAGTCATATGTATGGGTTGGAAAATAGAATTAAGGGAACGCTAGAAAAGAAAATAAGGAAAATAAGCTTGGAACAAATATGCCAAAAATATAATCAAATACAATTTTTTTTTCTGAAATCTTTCAGTTTCTTAACTTGTACATATATATTGAATTTGGAATGGTTATCTCTTTTGCAAAAATATCTTACAAATGTGACTGAGTAATTCCCAATTGAATTCAAAACAAACTTGAACTTACATGCGAGAAAGACTTCTCGTTTTCTCCCTCTCTCACTCCTTGCTTAAATCCTTTCAAACCTTTTACATTTTCAGATATAGTTATATGTAACAACATGAATGCATTACACATCTATTTCATCCATGTTTCAATAAGTATTCATTCATTTGGTTTCTACAGTACAATAACTTATACAAAATTCATCAGCCAATTTCAGGTACAAGACAAATAAATCACAAAATAACCATTACAAATTCAAATTGTTCAACAAATATGCCAAATATCAGATTCTGGATACTTAAGGGACTTCTTACTGCTTAAAAATCAACAAAATAAAGTCAAACTCACACCTTTTTCCTCCAACACAACATAAATAGTAAAACTAGCAAATCTCATGTGAATTTTGTCGTCTACATCATCTCACATCATTGTGTTGGGTGGAAACTGTGAACATATTGCATTAGTGGAATAATTTATGAATTATGAATCCTCACCATCCATAGCGTCCATTGTTTAATAGAATTACATGATGATACAAGCCTGTTAGCACCTTATACTAAATATAGTGGGACTAGATAATGCTCGATTTTAATGCAATAAAAATCCTCCTATTATAAAGTTTAGATTTCCCAAAAATAAATCTAAGCTACATCCCCTCAGTTGAATGAAATAATACGATGGTATCATTCACTTCTTCAAAATATGCATTCGATAATATGAGATGGGATATTAGAGTCCAGAGTGATCACCATCTCCATGATATCAGAGAACAATGTGTTGCTTCTTTAAAAAAAAAACTCGGAAAGAATATGAGAGAAGAGTAAGGTGTCATCCAACACACTCAACCTGTTCCTTTCCATTGCAGTCGATGCACTTGTATCACAACCAATATGCAGTTCAGAAATTTGTCCACAATAAATAGAATCAATGACGTAATCTCATCCACAATTAATTCATCCAATTCATCAATCACAATTAATGCATTCAATTCATCAATCAATTTGTTCCTATATAAAACTATCACACCAATTGCGTAACAAGATAGAAACTAACCCACTAGCCTTTGGGAAACCCATTAACAATGTCTCTACATTCACACTTACATTTAAGAATACAATTTGCTGGTCTAAATCGAAATCACAACTCCATTTTCTAATGCAAATAGAAATCACGGGGAACGAGTGAACAAATTCAAATATAAATCGATGGCACAATGAAAAAATGCAAAACTAATCCTCTCGTCTTCCAGTCCGCTGCCTTGCGCAAATCTAAATCACATAAAGAAGGTGAAAAACGATACCTTAAGAAATGTGAATTTGAGCTAGAATCCAATTATGTTGGTTGTTTTTATGGACTCATCTGCACTTAACTCGATTCATTATAAAAGGGAAATGTTGTTTGACGTGAATTTTCAATACATAGGGTAAATTTGACCTAATTGTCACCTTACCGATGTGTTGTAGATTGTGATGCTACTGGCTTGGAGCATGCTACAACACTTCAAATCAAGCACAGTTCCTTTGTACCTCAATCAAATAGGCTAAAAATATAAGTGATCAGTTACACCATGAAACAAGAAATAATATTGCACTTGTAAACAAAGGACATGTTTCCGTTCATAATGAATTACAATTATAGTATGTGATCATCAAACTAAATAATCCAATGAAAATAAGTAAAATCACCAAATCACCCAATATGTTAACCCGTAACCATGAAACACAATACAATGCCATTTTACCTCAGTCACATATTAAAAATACAAGTGATCAATTCAACCATGAAACAAGAAATATTGCACTTGTAAATAAAGACATGTTGCCATACATAATAAATTATAATTATAGTGATATGAATGCATGTGAGTGGGCCCAATGGTTAATAATTTATATACATGTAGGTCATAGGTTCAATTCTAAGGGGGGTAGGATTGCATATTAAAACATCATAGTAAAATTAAAAAGGTAGACAAAGATAATGATTGCCTATAAACAATATGTTACCACTATCATTCACGCTTCTTTTTTGAGATTTTGAAGCCTAGTCCCAAGCAAAGGAGTAAAACAAATTTGATACTCTCTAGAGATAATAGCGGCAATCATAATGATTGCCTAGATGTTTCCACCATCATTCGGGCTTGTTTTTTAAGCCTAGCCCCCAAGCAAAGGAATACATCTGATTCCCTTGACATGTATATAATTTAAAGACTCTAACCTCTTAAAATTTTTGTTTTATGAAATTTAAAGTAAACTTTAAACAAGTGGAATAAGCAACGCAGTTGCTTAGTACCTGCCACTTATGTAAGAAACAATGTAAATTAAATTAGCATCGGACATCATTCATGGTCATTTACAACTCCATGAGTGATTTAGGCGTTAAGTATCCCTTCGTAGTCTTATGAGAAATTTTTGGTAGACATGAAACACCTAACACTAGACACTACCATCCATAGCCTCATAAGCGATTTAAGGCATACATAGCCCTTCATAGTCACGAGAACTATTTTTTATAAGCATTATGCACCCAACAATAAATTAGTAAGTGATATATTGATTGAGATGTATATAATTTACGCAATGTAGTGGACCATTCATAACTCAAGAGTCATTTAAGGCTTACATCGACCTTTATAATCTCAAGAGTGACTCAAGGTCTACATAGTCTATCATACTTCCATGAGTTATTTTTGGTAAATATTATGCACTAGTAGAAGAATAATAAATGTTGCATAATTTGAAATATACATTATGGATGTGGTGAAATATGTTCATGAAATGTAAAAATTAATAAATAAGCATTATAATACTAAAAACCATAATGCAAAACTATTATTGAATCTTTAACTTTTAAAATTATTTTTCATATTTAATATTATATTATGTAAAACAACAAAAAAAATTAATTACTCAAAAATATAAACTAATTATTTTCTCAAAATTTAGAATTTTTATTTTTATTTTTATAATATCCAATTTAGTATTTAAATTTTAAATGACTTTTATAAAAAAACTTTGTTTCATATTTTATTAATAAAATGTTACAATTATATAGCTCAATTTTAAAAATAAAAATTATAATCTTAAATACTTAAAAATAAATTGATAAATTGTAGTTTTATTTTTATGTATTTAAATTGCTGATCTAGTTACAACAAAAAAAATGCACTAAAATATTAAAATTACAACATAAAAAAAGAATACAAAATGGATGCAAACATAACACATAATAGAAAACAATAATTTTCCTAAAAATTTCAACCTCTTTTTTAACCCAACAACAACATCGAAAATACAACTATTTTGATTTTCTATATTAACACATTAAAGGTGGTTCCTTTTGAGCTTAGATTGAACACCGTACTCCTGCGTTAAATTTCACCGCAACATAGCACAAATTTATGAAATTTACAGCAAGAAACCACATTTCAACATAGAATTAGGTCGACTTGCGCTGAATTTCATGCATTGTCATGATTACTAAATAAAATAATATATAAAAAGCATAGCATATCAGCGCATAGGGTCCAGTACTAATGGAGAAGGAGCATGAGATCAAAATGCAAAAGCTAACAGCATAATTATCAGGTTTTCTTATTGTCTCTGCAACAAAAAAGCAGTACTTGCATACAGTGATTGAAGGCAATGTCAATGGCAACAATGTGATATATCCCAATCAAAACTACTATGTTTCTGAAAATCTCATGGAAAAACAAGTCTATTACCAAGCCTTAATATATCCCTATGACAACATCTGAAATACAGGAAGGGTTCAGGGTTTAAGCATCCCTGAGATTTGTGCTTTCAATATAATATGATCACTGACATGAGAGCCTGAGCTTGTACATTTATAGTTTACAGTTAACGTATACTTCATAAAAAAAAATGAAATTATGGTGAACGAAATATAATATAATGCAAATTAAAAAATGTATACGTCAAATCATCTACATAATAATTTATTTGTTTTAAAACGCTGATCAGGGATCTTCACAACAGGTGGTGGATTGCATGGACAACGGGAGATGGAAAAAATCATCAGCATAATTTCTTTGTTCAAAAACGTTGATCAGGGATATTCACAACAAGTGGAAAACTGCATGGATGACCAGCGATAGCAAAAATCATCTACATAATAATTTATTTGTTCTAAAACGTGGATCAAGGATCTTCACACATGGACGACCGGTGATAGCAAGCGGAGTATGTCGTGGTCACTGCCTTTACCCATCACTGGTATATCAATCGAGAGGCTTGGTTGGGAGCTGATATTTTCTTGCATTTTCAGTTGGAGAGAATGTCGAGATTGGTGATCAATTTCCTTATAGGGTTGTAGTGTATTCGGTAAGGTTTCTGACTCCACTATGTCTGTTTTCTTCTTGATGCATTAAATTCCTGAAATTTGTTCCAACATTATGGCCATTTTTGTGCAGGCTATGGAGTGTTTGTTTTTGTTGAATCCTGCATCAATCTCAACTCGTTTTAAAGTGTTCTTGCCCGATTTGGTCGTTTCTTTATAAAGCTTCTACGAAATTCTCGCCACTCTTTCACTCATTCTTGTTTTTGTTGAATCCTGCATCAATCTCAACTCGTTTTAAAGTCTTCTTGCCCGATTTGGTCACTTCTTTATATCTTTCTTCAAGCTTTGGTGAAATTCTCGCCATCCTTTCACTCATTCTATAGCGTCTTCACCACTTTGGAGGTTATTCTACTGCTTTAACCATTTTTTTGCAAATGCCGACAATTGTCCCTTATATATAGCACAAACTTACTTTCTTTACTTGCATGTGTAAACGACATGTTCTTTTTTACTCTGTCGTGTTTTATACAATTCATGCACTGCAATTTTTCATGTTTTATACAGTTCACCCACTGCAATTCAAATTGTTTTATTAAATTTTATGAAAGTAATCTCTGTCATGGACCTCGGGCTTGTAGTCAGCAAAATTATGCCACGAGGCGACTTGGAGCTAGACGGGGTTGACACGACCATAAATTGGCATCAAACTTTGCATAGACACGTGTATATATGTCATTAACCGTAATCTATGTTTTAATTTCACAAATTATTGGGTGAAATCTTTGGAGGTTTAGGGTTTGACAAACAATTAACGGCTTCCCATGTAGATTTGCAAATATACAGCCAAGTTGCATTTGTACGAGACTTTACTGTCAAATTGTCAAATTTTGGGGGTCCTAAAATATCGAAGGAGGCGTTAGCAGCGAGAAATACTCCTATGAAGAATATCAAGTTGCCAGGGTTAGATCTTAGCTTTTAAAGAACCTCCGCATGCCGAAAATTGAAGGAGATTACAACAGAAGTTGAAGAAGAAAAGTAAAAATGGCATTAATGGAAGAATTAGCAACATTTAAGATCAACGCTAGGGTTGAACATGTAAAATTTGGCGAGGTTACTGACTATTACTGCCTTATTTTAGTGTAACTTGTAAGCAGTGATATATCTGGTTGTTAAAGGCATTTGGGATAAAATTCTGGCGGAAGTTGTGTGATTTTGCGGGATCAATGATCTTGCCTAATTAATGCGGAGGTGGATTAATTGACCCATACTAAATGCTGATGTCATCATTGCCATGTGTCAAGTGAAAACCAGATACCAAACTCCAAGAATGACATCATTTCTGATTGGCCAATTAGAAGTTTACAAAATAGCAAATACAAATATTTTTATTAAAATTTAAAATATTTTTTTGCAAGCTCTCAACTTTAACTTTAGAAAACAGATTTTAATTTTTTGGTGGAAACAACTAATAGAAGGTCAAAGGTTCGGTACTTAGTAACTATCATTATCATTAGAAACTTGCATTATTATGCAAAGATATTAATGACACTTGCATTATTATTTATTTACAATGCATGGATATTAGTGACATGTGGACGTATCTTTCACAAATTTCACAAATTCTAAGGAATCAAATTGAAATGGTATCATATAATATAATAATTGATGCTCATGATATTATCCAGAAAGCTTCGTAGTATGCGGAATTATCGATATAAGAGGTAGAAGTTAGCTTTCTTTATCCAAAGAGCTTCGTAGTATGTGAAATTATCGATATAAGAGATAGAAGTTAGCAAATATAACGAGTGTAAAGTGACACTAGACAATAGATATCACAATCTTGTGGCATTGAAAATCTTTTATCAATTATAATAATTCATTTATTTCATTTACTTGAAAATCTCTTCAATTTCAATTATAATGATTGTACACTTATTTCATTTCCTTGAAAACCTCTTCAATTATGATGGATTTATTAAGGTAAATTACTTTGAACTTCATAAAAATTTACCTAATAAAGAGTACCCATTAATTTAACTGTATAAAATTGTAAGACAGTGAATGCAGAAAAGTCCATTATTTAAGGT
>LPNX010594822.1:445284-507825 GCA_001517045.1 Pseudotsuga menziesii | reverse complement strand
CATAATTAAATTAGAATGATTTAAATGTTTATAAACATTATAAAAATGATTAAAATGATACACATTGCTTCTGATTGACAAAGCTTTGAGATTTTAGTTCTCTTTGATTAGAAAAACTTTCATCTTACAAAGTATCTTCTGCATTCTCTTTAATAAAAGAACTATTATTTTATATGAGTTAAACTTAATTTCATATTGAATTAATGAAATAATTTAATGGTTATGTCGAGATCAACCCTCTCTTTTACTAATGGATTTGTGAAATAATGAGTTGTGCCTATCATACCCAAGCTATTGTCTCTTTATTTCAAGGTTAACATGGAGAACTATCATATCCACTTACTCCAGGTAGCTTACATGGAGCATAGTAACAACCTTGCCACAAGTTATATGTATATATAATATTATTTCACAATTGGATTTCAATAAAAGTATTTGTTCTGGTTATCGTAGTTTGATTCCTTCTCTGAGTCATCATCTTCAAATCCCGTGGATTTGGTTGGTTATGTGCTAGCTTGGTTTCGACCTTTGGCTTGACTCTTGGTCTGGCATTTGTATTCACTTAGACACATCGCATGTGGTTTAAAACTTACATATGGTTTGATAGGTGCGATTGTATAGTCTTCTTAAAATGAAATAAGGTGTGGTCATAGCCAAATACATCTTGGTACTAATGGTATTCATTCAGATATATGACTTGGATCTTGGAGTAATTATAGAGATAATAGGTTTCATGAAAGCCAATTATTTCTAAGAAATGTTTAATTCATGGTGTATCAAATTGACACCCATTCAAACTTAAAATTATTCTTTAACTTTGGAGGCCACTACCAAAATTACTATGAGGAAACTTAAAATATACAAAGAGGTTTTTGTTATTTATGAATTTTTAAGGTTTTGGACCAATCAAATACAATAGAGGAGTTCTTACAAAAAATTAAAAAATCATATCCTTAATTGCCTTGCTGGTACGTTCCGGTTAGGTGATTATGTCATCCCTGATGTCTCTTGGGGTTACACATGGGTTCACAGAATAAAAACCATAATTCCTATAATAAATTATACATTTCTTAGATTTTTGATTCAACGAACTCGTAAACCGCTCGCCTAAAATGACAGTCTGAATCCCGTATACCACAATGCCCTCGCGTCACCGCCGGTCGGTCTCTTATTCCATTGACTTCCTTTGTGAGGTCTTCTCGTGTCGAAGGATGAGAGTTCCACTGCTGCAAATAACTTTGTTTGAATCTTCCCACTCATTTCATGGCGAAGTGAGAGACTGACACAAATTGGGTTCTTCAAAATTGACGACTCGGTGATACCGGTTTCCGCACCATTCATGATTCAATATTGTCGGTGATGGATTGGGCATGTGTCAAGCATTCATCAAGAAATGGCGTGGTGGTTGGTATCCTGTTGGTTTACTGTACCATGTATTTCATATTAAAGAAGAAAACACCCGCTCCTTGGGGTTAGAAGTACTGAATCTTGCTCGCTCATCTATGCTCTGTTAATGTAACATTTCTCCCTGCCTCTTATCATATTTCGAAACGTTCATTGTTTGTGAGCCAAATTTGTGCATTTACCCAATTCCAAGTTCGGTTCTATACGATTGGAGCTCGGATTCTGTAAAATGGAGAGTATTTATGACTACCCATTTTCTATTGATGGAAGCAGTTTGTTCCTAGGTCAGAAGATATTGCAGCACTCTGTTCCTGCCATCAGCTCATCTATGCAGATTCCACAGGGATCGATGGACAGTCTATCCAAAGCTAGTTATAGTTTCCATTCAACCTTAGCCACCGTGATGGCAGCCGTGCTATGCACCCTGCTTTGTCTATTAGTACACTATAGATTCTGTTGTAGATGATGGCGAGCGGTATTGGAGCCATCAATCGATCTGGAGGTCGAAGGAGGTAATATTGGCATGGAGAAGATCAATATAGAAGCACTGCCCGCCACAGTGTACCACTCAGGGATCGCCCCTCACAGACATGGATTGCCCCATTTGCGTAGCTGATTCTACAGGAATGGAATGCCCTATTTGCCTTTCAAAATTTGTGGAAGGAGAAAAGCTGCGAGTATTACCAGGATGCTGTCACAGTTTCCACATGGATTGCATAGATGCGTGGTTGGTTTCCATTTCCTCTTGTCCTTCATGCCGAAAATCCCTGCTTGATGCACAGTTGAATGCATCAAACGGAGTCGTCGAACTCACTGCTGAGACCTCCCAAAGTGCCCAAATGCATGTTATCAAAGGAGGCGAAGGTGTTACAGCGACTCATGGTGTTCAAACAGAAAAAACGAAGATATATTTTAAAAATTATTATGCACAATCAAAGAAAAAATGAAGATATATTTTAAATAAATGCTGATGTCATCATTGCCATGTGTCAAGTGAAAACCAGATACCAAACTCTAAGAATGACATCATTTCTGATTGGCCAATTAGAAGTTTACAAAATAGCAAATACAAATATTTTTATTAAAATTTAAAATATTTTTTTGCAAAATCTAAAGTTTAACTTTAGAAAACAGATTTTAATTTTTTGGTGGCAGCAACTAATAGAAGGTCAAAGTTCAGTTAACTAGCAACCGATTACTCCCTTAGTCCTTGATCAACTATGTATACCAACCACTCTTGGAAAACCTCTTAAAAAACTGTAATTTTGAAGATGTATGTGACCTATATGTATCTAGCCCCTGTCCACGTGACCTGTCTTTGGATTTCCTCCGTACATGTATGTTCAAGGGTAAAAAATAAAAAGAAATTACTTTACAAGATTTTTTTTGGTTTTGGTTATTCCCAACTGTCTCAATCCCAAAAGTAACTTCATCCAACTTCCCTAATTGCCTCCCCATTCATACAAAAGAGGCATAGGAGAAGCAAAAATCACCAAGTTTAATAGAGAGTACCCTCATGTTGTACCTTTGAGAATTGATCAAGCCTCATTGTCCATGGTCTGTAAAAACCCCTTTCCCCTATCTAAAACCAATTTTTTAGTCATCCTTGAGAGCTCATATTATGCTAAAGAGTTGAAGAGATTATTTTGAGCATACCTCTCATAGTGAAACCGAATCGAGTGTGTGAAAGGCCTGGGTGAAAGGAATCTGATATCAGTTCCAAAATGGTGCCACAATGAGATTCAGGTGAAATCTACCCATTTGTAACTTCTTGTTATTTTAATAAAGAGCTATGTTTTCCATCCAATTCAAGTGTTTAACTTTAGTTTTTAGTTCTTTCAATTTGGATGAGTTATTCAACGATTTGTTTATAGATCATATCTTTACAACAATAACTAATGTTATGTAAAGCTTTTCTCATTTTCAGGTTGAATCCTGAAGAAGCTGGTAATAAGATTGGAGCAACGCCAACCTAGGGATTATAGGTCAACCGTTTGGATTCTGTGTAAGTTACATTCTAAACCTTGTGTATTTCAAAAAAGTTTGCTTGCAAAGGGTTTGAATATGTTTTTGTCTGAATATTTTTCTTTTGGGTGTCGCTCTATGGTGGTTTAACCCAAATATTGGTAGGTAGTCTAAATTCTTGAAAGTGTGTGTGTGCCTCTAAGCATGCCCACACTGTCTTACATACAACACACAAGGCTAATCAAGGTTTGAACCAACAACATTAGAAAAAGTACCGTAATAGTGCACCCTATTACTAATTGATCTACACCCCCAAAAAGTTCAATTTCATATATTACAATGCATTCTAGTTTCACCTACAAATGTTATAATACATACAAATTTATTATATTTATAATATATAAATTATAGCTACAATAATAATTATAATATATATAAAAGAAAGGAAGGAAAAATTGCTATTCCCTACCGTTGTTATTAAAAGTAATATATTAAATAAAATCCATGAATTGTATCCTAAGTTACTAACACATCAAAATGTTATAGGAAATCAATACGATTGTTCTAGCATCAAATATAAAGAAACTTAGCATCAAATATAAAGAAACTTGGATTCAATTTATTACCTCCGAAGTAAGCTTCAAATCAAAGTCAAAAATAGCTAAGATAATTACAACTAAGTAATTATGCTGCCACATTGCAACTACATCAAGCTCAATACAGTACTCTGCTAGGCATTTTTAACGTGACGCCTCCTAAAATCTTGATCTAAAGAGTAGGTGTGAGATTTAGTACAACAAAATTTATACATAACTCCACACCACACCTAATAAAAGCAGGTATAAAAATAGTAATGCCACCGACATTGCCACCAGGTGGCTCTTGCCATTTTCAAATTGTCACGCCATGTGTCTTACCATCTTCGATTTGTCAAAGTAAGGGCTACTTATGTTTGTAGCAATACATGTGTGCCCGGCACAACGAAGACAGATGAGCATGATTCGTGATGCATCTATATCTGCTCCTCGCTCGATGCTCACCACGTTAACTCCTAAGAGAAATCAACCCAATAAAAGAAAATATCGCTCCTAAGAGAGATCAACCCAACCCAGTACAACATCGAATTGCTTCATGTACAGTCAAGAAATCCACTCTTTATTGCAGCAGGGTGCTGAAAAATCATTCAGATGCGCTAATCATGTTTACAAGTAACAAGTATCATTTTTTCTGTCCAACATTAATCTATAGATTTGTGGAAGCTTTGAGCTGTAAATCGATCTGCATTATGAGGCGGTGTCATCTTTTCTGTAGACATCCTCAGGGATAGTAGAAAGATATAAGATAGCCAGCCAGCATAAGGATATTGGGGATGAACGGTGAGTGAGTAACCAGATTTTTCTGGCTGCAAGAATCTCTATACTCCGGCATCAAAATGAGTCTTCTGTAATGCGATTTGAAAGGTCAAAGGGTTTGTAAAATGTAGATCTGGTATATTTTTCATGGATTTCATATCGATTTAGATGTCCTGACCTATTTATTTATGTTTATTGCAGGCATATACAATCATCTTATAGGGAATTTCTGAAATTTACAGACAATAATGGAAGCCTCTCTTCCAGGCTTTGATTATGCATGAATGGATTTTGGCCTTTGCACCTGCTATATGTACTTTATCTGTGACATGGAAACTCAGGGTGAGCGAGTGAGCGTCACAAGCTCCAAAAGCAGGACAGTATGAAATCATAGATCTTCCGGTAGGACAACTGTTCAGAGCAGCGTTGTGGTTGTCGCATTGATATGGAGAATTACCTGGTCAAATAAAAAATAGTGATACGACGAACTCACATCAAACCAACTAAAAGTATACTAACAATTTACAGGTTCTTTGTTTAGCTACACTATTTTTTTTAAGCAATTTACAGGTTCTTTGTTTAGCTACACTATTTTTTTAAAGCCTGTAAACAAGTAACAGCTTTAATGAACACAGATAGTAATCATACTAAATCAGACAAACGACTACAAATTTTCAAATATTATAACTTTCTTTTCTCAAATAATACAATCACAATGCAGTGTACTTTTCTGCAAATCCAAATATAAACACGAAATCTACAATTGTGCAAAAACATTGAGTTAAACCCAGCTTTGAAAAAATCCGGTAAGCTATTTGGTCGTTTTCAGATTTATTTTGACAAAATTCTCTGCAACATGAAGGAAAATGTTTGTAATTTCCGTGCAGAGCATATCATATGCGCGCGTAGTGTGAAATATTTTAAATATGGCAATGCATCAGATGCTCAGCGTACCAGACGAGCCAAGGAAGCTTCTCGACGGCTTTTTGAACCCTCCTGTGGACGTGAAAGAATACCCTGGCTGCTATGTTTTTCTGGCGGACATGCCTGGCCTTATAGAGAACGACATCAAGGTGTGTTAAAAGCGTTGAAATCGTCAAATTATACCTGTTTTCCCTCTGTTTTTTTCTGTCTTTATTTGGCTGTATGATAGGGTTTTGTTGATTTGTCTCTGCGCAGTTAATTGTGCAGGTTGAAGTGGAGGAGGAGAAAGTTCTATGCATTAGCGGCGAGCGCAAGAAGAAAGACCAGGAACAAAACATAAAAGGGAAATGCATTCACATGGAGCACAGGTTCGGTAAGTTCACGAGGAAATTAATTCTGCCCGCTTACTGCAATCTACAGGAAATCTTTGGTGGATGTCTAAATGGAGTGCTGAAGAGATATTTTAAATAAATGCTGATGTCATCATTTCCATGTGTCAAGTGGTTTAACTTCAAGAATGACATCATTCCTGATTGGCCAATTAGAAGCTTACAAAATAGCAAATAGAAATATTTTTATTAAAATTTAAAATATTTTTTTGCAAACTCTAAACTTTAACTTTAGAAAACAGATTTTGATTTTTGGGTGAGAGCAACTAATAGAGGGTCAAAGGTTCGGTTGACTAGCAACCAATTACTATACCTGCGGCAGCAGGTATAAAAAGATACCGGTAGATAATTATTAGAACCCTTCGATATTTACTTAGAACCTGTCAGATTAATAAATCATTAGTTTTCCTAGTAAAATTTCAATATTATATTTTGAAATAACTAAATAAATAACTTTATATTAATAATGACTAAGGGACTATACTTATTCCACCCTTTTCATGTGAAACTTGGTTATGTTTCCTTTGTAAGTAGCCAAATATTGAGAAATTATATATATATATATATATATATATATATATAACGCTATTGTGCAGTCCATATATTCTCTCGAAAACATTTTGGCCCTTGCTTAAATCATAATGCGTCTGGTCATCAAAACCTTGGAGAGCAGGAGATTCCATTTAATAATACACATAGGTAATTACCAAGAAGATTTGAAACTTGATCCCTCTCCCACTCCCACTGAAAATAATCTAGTTGTGTGATTGATTAATGTGTCTCGTTGGCAAAAAATAATAATGACGAGATGCATGTTCTCAACATAATGGAAAAAACAGGCCCAGTACTCTAGGCGAAAAATACTCTACATGCTGTAGAGCATTAAATGCGACGACGGTCGCACTGTCCGCCGTTGGATCTTACTTTGGAAAGGATCCGACGGCGGACAGTGCGACCGCCATCGCATTTAATGCTCTACAACATGTAGAGTATTTGTCACCGGTAGTCTATCCTATGACATTGCCTTCGGTGTAACACCTCGAATCTCAACACAAAGGAATTAAATAGATGGGAGCGCGTCCTTGCGTGTTTTTTTAATTAAAATTTAAATTTGAAATGAATTGGCACGGTTTTATTGGATACCCGTATTTATTTACCTCATTTACAAACTTTTCGTAATCTTTGTCAGACGACATCGGTTGAGCCTCGGCTACGCCTCATTTTGAAATGATGCGTTCATCATTACACTTTATCTAGCTTGAAGCATGCTTTTCGTGCTTATGTGCGAAGGCTATCTATCTCACTATAAAGGCTTGTAAGCCGCTGATAGTATGTAAGTGGTATTGGCCAATTGGAATAATGGCTTTGTAATTCCTCAATGAGCATCAATAACCATGTCGTCGAGAAGCTGCTCGAGAAACCAAAGCAACAACATTAAAAGAAGAACTAGCATGCATTTAAATAATAGCTTAGATCACTTCGTCAACAGGTTTTGGGGCATGGGAATCCAAGAAGATGTCACCTTGACATAACCAATGTCAATTTTTAAAAAATCAATAATTTTCAAATTGATCTAGATTAATACACTTACCGAATCGAAATTGTATATATCCCCTTGCGAGAACATAATAAAATGCTCAAGGTGAGTCTTTGCATCCATGTGTTTCCTTCTTGATTTTCTTGATTTCTTTAACGATAATTCCAATGTTAATGATGTAGATATATTTGATATTTTGAAAAATATTTAAAAAATGTTTAGAATATGTTATGGTATCAACAAAGCAAAGCACTATTAGCTTCACTATAAAACATTGATAAATTTGACATGGTGTCAAAATCTAAATTTTTCACTAAATTAAAGCGTAACATTTTCCCAATATCTCCATTGGACTCTTTACCCATCATAAACACATTACAAAAAATAGATTTTTGTAATGTAACCATTATGGTTGAGAAAATATGATTTAAAATAGGAGGAAAAACCTCGAATCGCAAATAAATTAGTCATTAGGAAATACTAATAAGGAGAAATAGGGAAATTGAAAGATTATTAATAAATTAGAGACATCCAAAATTGGAAAGGAATTACTAAAGAACATAAAGTAATTGATCATACATCAAACTAATGATATTGTAAATTAAGGTTTAAGGTTGAGGATGATAATAATAAAATACAAGATTAGATGTAGATTAAGGTAAGAAAATATCAATAGGTGATACTTGAAATATAAAAAAATATAGAAAATGAGAAAGAAGGTAAAGGAAAAAAAAACACCGAGAAAGGAAGAGAGACGAAAATAAATAAGGTTACTAAGTTTAATTGAGTTTCTGTGGGTGTTTTTCTATCTGAGGAATTCCATGATGAAATGAGAGAGTAATGGGAAGTGGAAGCTAGGATTTTTGTTTGATCCAAGCATATGAGGCATTTAAATTATATTTCAATAGAGGGAAAGAGTTATTATGGAAGTGAGCTTGACATGAATGGTTATATGCAAGGAGGTTGAGTTGCATCTCTTCACATACGAGGTTTGGTTGTAAAAAGAGCGATATAAATAGAACTAAGAATAAATTGTTGTATGTTATGATCTAGAGAGAATGGAGAGAGAATGGAACTGCAATTGGACAATAAGTAATGAGACATTGTGTTTGTAGTGGTAGGTTACATCATTTATCTCTATGTGATCCTTGATGTTGGGTGGAGAGGCTATTCAAAATGTTTAGAAAAGGTCAAACTTCAACATAATGAAAAATCCAAAATTTCTAACACAATGATTAACCACTGTAAAAACCTCCATACATAAATTTAACATTGTCAAAATCCAACCATACAAAATCATTTAAGAAAAATGTGGCCCACATCCAAATGATACATATACTTTTTGTTGATGTATATGTAACTTTGGAATGTATTTCACTTGTATTTCTTGTATATTGTAATCCAATGTTTATTCCGGGATGTACTTGAGTCATGTCATGCCCTGATGTTCCTATCGGGAAGTTCTATAATGTGAACAAGTCATGTCAAGTCATTGTGGGTAACCCTCCTATTGGCTAAGGGTTAAAGTCCCCGTAGTTCCGGGGCACTAGGGTTATTAGAATCTCCTAGAGAGGTAGGCCCTAGTAGGGTTTAGTCAAGTCTAGAATTAGTATAAATAGAGAGTTGGCCTCTCTATTTATCACACATCTCATACACACTCAAGTGTAGTGCATAGTTGAGGAAGGAGAAGACACCGGGGCTAGATAGAAAGAAGGTTACTGTTGTCGGGAGATCTCATTGTTGTTTTGGGTTCTACTTTTGGTGTTGATTCTATCTCTGAGGAAGTTGTGGGGTTTTCACCATTTATGGTTTCCTCAAGGATAAACACTGTGTTCATTGTCTCTTGTGTTTGATTTTTGTGCTTGTTATTCTCTCAGTTAAATATCCTAATGTATCGCTAGCTTAATGATAAAAATCTAACATGGAATCAGAGCTAACCTGAGAAGAAGACACTGTGCAACTGCGGGAACTAGGGCTTCCTAATTTGTGGATATTCCTCCATATATTTTCAGCAAAATAAGGTTGGATTAACTCTCCTCCTTAGGGCGCATCTTTCTGTTGGAGCAAAATCCAATTATGAGGTTTTTTCAGTTTTGGACCCGACACTGCTGCCGGAAATTAGGGCTTTCCACATAAGTGGAATGTTTCAGTGAGCCCAAGACTAGATTGATCTCCTCCCCAAAATCAAAGTTAGGGATCAAATTCAAAGCATTTGGTTGGACAGAACTCCGAAAAAGAAAAACCCCAATCTGCTCTTGATCCAACTCTACAGGATTTCAGCTCCAAATTCAAATCCAACTTCTTGACCTGGTAAGATCTAAATATTTTGTATTTCCATTTGAGGTTCTCAGTTAAGATGTCTCATCATACCAAGCTTGATGAAAAGCTTAAGGGAGCTGATAGCTTTTGAGCCTGGAAGTATAGGATCTCCCTAGTCCTGGAAGAAAATGAGTTGGACTCCTATATCAATGAGAAGGTTCCAGTTCCAGAGGGAGATGAGGCTAAGGCCTTACATAAGAAGAAGTTGGCTATGGAAAAGAGGATTATTGCTAATTCAATCAAGGATCACCTCATACCACAGGTGTCCTCCCTCAAGACACCTAAAGCTATGTTTGATGCCCTAACCAAATTGTTTGAAGGTAAGAACATAAAGAGGAAGATGACTCTGAGAAACCAATTGAAGAATGTAAAGATCCAGAATGCTGCCACCATCCAGTATTACTTTACAAGGGTATCTCAGATCAAGGAACAACTAGAAGCAGTAGATGAAGAAGTGGAAAATGCAGAGATTGTGATGACCACCCTGAATGGTCTCCCTAGATCATGGGACTCTTTCATTCAAGGGATTTGTGCTAGAAAGAAGTTAGTCAAGTTCAGCAGGTTATGGGAAGAATTCTCTCAAGAAGAAGCTCGAATAGAAGCCCAAGAAGAGAAGATGAGAAATGAAGATCAAGCTCTCACATTTCACTCCAAGAAAACTAGAAGGAACCATCATCACTCCAAAGGTAAGATCTCACACTCTAGAAGAGATCTATCTACTATTAGATGTTACACATGTGATGAGAAAGGTCACATATCCAAATTCTACCCTAATAAAGGGAACTTAAAGAAGAAGGGAAACAAGAGAAGACATCATGCTCATGTTGCAGAGGATGATGAACGTTCCACAAATAGAATCAGACAAGAAAGTGATGATTCTTCAAGTGAGGAAGAATATGTGTTGATCTCTGCTCTCATGGGAACTGTTTCACATGGAAGCAATGATTGGCTCACAGACAGTGGTGCTTCCAAACACATGACAGGATTCAAAGAATCATTTGTGAAGCTATTTGAACATGAGTCACCTCACAAGGTGAAACTTGGGGATGACTACCAGTATCCAATAAAGGTAGTGGTGAATCCTCCTATAAACTAGACTCTGAAAAGTCTATGAAGATGAATAATGTATTATTTGTTCCGGGACTAAAGAAGAACCTCCTCTCCATATCTGCATTGGATGCAAAAGGAATGAGGGTTTCTTTTGTATATGGCCAAGCTCTTATGTGGCCAAAGGGAAAGACTTTTGACGATGCAATAGTGATTGGGGAACAAGAAGGAGGTCTATACAAGTTGAAGGGCCAACCAGAACAAGCTTTGGTTCATGAATCAGTAGAACCAAATGAACTTTGGCATAGAAGGCTTGCACACGTGCATTATAGAGCACTACCACTTGCAAGCAACGCTGTTGAAGGTCTTCCCGAAATTCAAGCAAAACATGATGGAGCCTGTGAAGGATGTGCGAAAGGAAACAAAACAAAGAAGAAATTTCCAAGTAGCGAGAGCAAGGAAAAAGGAATCTTGGAAATCATCCACTCCGATGTATGCAGACCAATGTCATCAAGTTCACTAAGTGAGTATGTATACTATGTTTCTTTCATTGATGACTTTTCTAGGAAGACATAGATTTACCTCATGAAGAACAAACATGAAGTATTCAACAAGTTCAAGGAATTCAAAGCCTTGATTGAGAATCACACAGAGAAGAAGATCAGGATTTTTTTATTAGATAATGACGAAGAATTCACATCAAATTAATTCAAAGAGTTATGCGAAGACTTAGGGATTAAGAGGGAGTTGTCCACCCCATATAATCCACAACAAAATGGGATTGCAAAAAGGAAGAATAGAACCATCATGGAAGCTGCAAGAGCTATGCTTCATGATTAAGATATTCCTATGCATCTTTGGGCAAAAGTAGCCAGAACAGCGATGTATGTACAGAACTGTACTCCACACAGAGTACTTGAGAACAAGACTCCTGAAGAAGTCTTCTCAGGTAAGAAACCAGAAGTCAACCATCTCAGAATATTTGGCTGTCCAGTGTACATACACATTCCAAAAGAGAAGAGGACAAAATTAGATCCTTCAGAAAAGAAGGGTATATTTGTGGGACACTCTGAAAGCTCGAAGGCTTACAGAATATACTTCCTAGGGTTCAAGAAGATTGACATCAGCAGGGATGTAACATTTGATGAAGATTCAGCCTACATCAAATCCAGAAAGAAACCTGTTGAAGAACCTGAAGAAGTAGAAGCACCCAGAATTCATGATACAATCATGAACGAAGAAACTCAAGAAGAAGATCGAGAATTTGAGGAACCACAAAGACCTATAGATCCATCTCAGGAGAAGAATCCTCACAAGAGGAAACCTTCTTGGGTACGATAAATTATCCAAGGTGTAGAAAGATATGGGGTTCCAAAAGAGAATCTTAGAGAAAGAAAGAGGACCAGATCACGTTCCAGTTATGTAGCATTACTATGTGATTTCATTAATAAAGAACCTTCCAATTATGAAGAAGTGGCAGAACGAAAAGAATGGAAGGATGCTATGATCGAAGAGTATCAATCAATCATGAAGAATGATGTTTGGGATGTTGTTCCAAGTCTAGAAGGGAATTCAGTTGTAACTTCCAAATGGATCTACAAGATTAAGCATGCTGCAGATGGTAGCATAAAAAAATATAAAGCAATATTTGTTTCTCGTGGTTTCTCCCAGAAAGAAGGAATAGACTATGAAGAAACCTTTGCACCTGTAGCCAGATACACTTCCATCAGATTGGTACTTGCTTTGGCTGTAGTGATGAAATGGAAGATACATCAAATGGATGTCAAGACTGCTTTCTTGAATGGTGTAGTGGAAGAGGAAGTGTATGTGGAGAAGCCACTCGATTTTGAGACACATGACAAAGAGTCTCATGTATGCAGATTGAAGAAAGCCCTGTATGGCTTGAAACAGGAACCCAAGACATGGTACGGCAGAATTGATAGCTTTCTATCTAGTTTGGGCTTTACCAAGAGTAAAGCAGATTCCAACCTTTACTACAAGGTTGAAGATGGAAACCCAGTGATGCTCCTATTATATGTAGATGATCTGTTTGTGACAGGTATGGATGGGTTGATTGCTGATACAAAGAGAAATCTTGCTTCTGAGTTTGAAATGAAGGACTTGGGCATGATGCATTATTTTCTAGGTATGGAGGTGTGGCAGAATACGGATGGAATCTTCCTTGGACAAGGAAAGTATGCAGTAGAGATCCTGAAGAGATTTGGGATGATGGATTGCAAGGTATTAACCACACCTATGGCATTGAACCTGAAGCTATTGAGTGATGCTTCATCAGAGTCAATTGATGCCATGATGTATCATCAGATGATTGGGTCCTTGATGTACCTGATGAACACAAGACTAGATACTTGCTTTGATGTGAACACCTTGAGCCAATACTTGACAGATACGAGACATGTTCACTTGACTACTGCAAAGCACATTCTGAGGTACCTAAAGGGTACAGTTGATTATGGGCTCAAGTATAAGAATGATCAAAGGATTACCTTGGAGGGTTATGTTGATTCAGATTGAGCAAGCAGTGCCATCGACAGGAAGAGCCCTTTAGGGTGTTGCTTCAGTATGGGATCAGGTGTGATTTCTTGGTTTAGCAGGAAGTAATCCTGTGTGGCACTGAGTACAGCTGAAGTAGAATATGTCACATCCTGTTCAGCAAATTGTGAGGTAGTATGGCTGAGGAAGCTACTGTTTGATTTATTTGATCTCCAGTTACATGCTACTTGTATATACTATGACAACCAGAGTTGTGTAAAGTTGTCAGAGAATCCAGTTTTCCATGACAAGTCAAAGCATATCGAGATCAAGTATCACTATATCAGGGATATGGTGCAGAGAGGAGCAGTGAAGCACCAATATGTTGCGACGGATGAACAAATAGCTAATGTGTTGACTAAGCCATTGGCTAGGGTGAAGTTTGAGTACTTCAGGGAGAAGCTTGATGTTCTCCAGATCGAGATTCCTCCAAAGAGGAAGTGATGTGTCTGTGCTGTGCCCTTCTGACATGGTGAGAGGATTGGTTCCTTCCATGGTCAAATGTAAGTGCTATGCCCTTCCGACATGGTGAGAGGATTGGTTCCTTCCATGTTCAGATGTAAGTGTTGTGCCCTTCCGACATGGTGAGAAGATTGGTTCCTTCCATGGTCGGATGTAAGAGCTGTGACATGGTGAGAGGACTGGTTACTTCCATTGTCATATGTATGTGATGATCCCACATCCAGCATGAAAAAGGGTTGGCTCTATGAAGACACATCTAGTATGAAAAAGGACTATCTCTATGTAGATCCCACATCCAGCATGAAAAAGGGCGGGCTCTTTGAAGACACATCTGGTATGAAAAAGGACTAGCTCTGTGTAGATCCCACATCCAGCATGAAAAAGGGTTGGCTCTGTGAAGACATATCTAGTATGAAAAAGGACTAGCTCTATGTAGATCCCACATCTAGTATGAAAAGGACTAGCTCTGTGAAGACTCATCTAGTATGAAAAAGGACTAGCTCTCGGTAGATCCCACATCTAGTATGAAAAAGGACTAGCTCTGTGTAGATCCCACATCTAGTATGAAAAAGGACTAGCTCTGTGAAGACTCATCTAGTATGAAAAAGGACTAGCTCTGTGTAGATGCCACAACTAGTATGAAAAAGGACTAGCTCTGTGATGATACATCTAGTATGAAAAAGGACTGGCTTTGTAGATGTACATCCAGCATGAAAAAGGGCTGGCTCTGTAGAAATTCCTATGACATGAAGAATCAAGAGATAGCACCCATGATGATGAGTCGGTGATGATCGAGATCAAGTGATGATGATCCAGATCCAGTAATGATGATCTAGATCTAGTGATGATGTCTAGTGATGATCCAGATCCGATGATGAAGATGAATTAAAGATGAAGATGACTTGAAGATGAAGATGAATTGAAGATAAAGAAGACTTGAAGATGAGGAGGACTCAATGATGATCTAGAAGATACAGAGAAGAAGACTTGTGCTAAAAATTGTGTCGAAAGAATACCTTCCTAGTTAAGAGGGAGTGTTGATGTATATGTAACTTTGGAATGTATTTCACTTATATTTCTTATATATTGTAACCCGATGTTTATTCTGGGATGTACTTGAGTCATGTCATGCCCCGATGTTCCTATCGAGAAGTTCTATAATGTAAACAAGTCATGTCAAGTCATTGTGGGTTCCCTCCTATTGGCTAAGGGTTAAAGTCCCCACGGTTTCGGGGCACTAGGGTTATTAGACTCTCTTAGAGAGTTTGACCCTAGTAGGGTTTAGTCAAGTCGAGAATTAGTGTAAATAGAGAGCTGGCCTCTCTATTTATCACACATCTCATACACACTCAAGTGTAGCACATAGTTAAGGAAGGAGAAGACACTGGGGCTAGATAGAAAGAAGGTTATTGCTGTCGGGAGATCACCTTACTATTTTGGGTTCTACTTTTGGTGTTGATTCTATCTCTGAGGAAGTTGTGGGGTTTTCATCATTTATGGTCTTCCCGAGGATAAACATTATGTTCATTGTCTCTTGTATTTGATTGTTGTGCTTGTTATTCTCTCAGTTAAAGATCCTAATGTATTGCTAGCTTAATGATAAAAATATAACACTTTCACAAAAAGATTTTTGTTAACCTATATGTTGGCATCTGGCAAGTCGATTAGAGACCCTCTGTGGCTTGGTCTTGATGCAACCAGTAGTTTATTTTCACCACATTAGAAGGGAAGCAAACAAAGTTGTGGAAAAGCTAGAAAACATCGGCACTGGGGGGAATAAAGGTCAGAGGATGGAATGGATGGAGGCTTTTGGGGCGGCTCAATGGGTTCCAAGGTGTTGACAGCAGGCTCAGCAAGATGTCAACATGGATGGACAGACATAGGTTGGTACGGGGGATAATTATGCTAGTGACAGGGCTAGGAGGGATCCCTCCATGAATCTTGATCATGTCCACGTGTAGTTATGAAGGGAATGCTCATTATAATCCATGCCAGACCTTAACCCATTAACTCTAAGTACAACTCTCAGTGGGGAAGGGAGAGTGGGACGGATTTTCTGAAAGAACGGGATTCAGATATTATGATAGGGAGGGATGATTACTATATCAGGGGAATCGATGACAAGTACAGGGCCGTTAAGGCAGAGAAGGGCTCCCATCCTATTAATAATGATCTAGTTGTTTGGCTTGCCACCCTCCTTGTGTGGAAGGAGTCTGATGGTGTGTTGATCATCGAGAGCAGGGAGAGGGTAGCGGAGAATCAGAGAGGCTCAGTAAATTGTTTACGAGCAGAAAGCATGATGGCTCCTTGGGGTGGCAGTGGGAAGTCTGGTGCAAGTGATGCTTCAGATCTGGCTTGTGAGAAGGGAAAGGGCGTAGCCAAGAGAGGTAGGGGGAACACAACTCGAGCATAGCTCCAAGCCCAAGCGGCGGTGGAATTCTTCAAAGACCACATCCCCTTGGAGGCCTGTAGAGCTACCGAGAGGACGGAAAAAGATTTATGGAAGAAAGTCAAAATGATGCTGATTGAGGACGTTAGGTCGGAGGTTGAAGATTGGGTGGTAGACCGAGGCTTTACCACAGGAAGGGATTCTACCCATGATCGCCTGATAATGTTGTATTGGGTCATTATGAACATGGTCACGCATGCGACGCTCAACCAAGAGGCTAAGAAGGAGGAGGATGAGGCCAAGGCTGAGGGAGACGAAGAGCCTGTCCAAGCATGGAAGGAGCATCATGCAGAGGGACGGGAGGCACTCAGAAAGCTCAATGACCAGATTATGGATTGTTGCCTGATGCATCGAAAGGTGGACCAAATTGCTAAGCAACTAGGCATTGTTCTCTACCACCAGGGGATGGAGCAACTTTGGGAGGGTAGCCCCAGTTGGCGGCCTAGTAATTGGAGCTTGGAGCGGTTTGAAGGGGTGCATCAGCAGCAAGGGGATGGTTCAGAGCAAAGCCAGTGCATTCCCATCGTCGGCCTTCATCCATGATGTCTGTCTCGGGTTATGTCAATTCTCTGTAGTTTGGTTTTTATGTCTCTGTCAATAGAAATAGGTGTTGTGAGTCACGTTAATCTTCGTGTTAGGGGTCTTAGTTTCGGGATTGAACCCTGCTATGGCGGGGATCTCCTTCATTTTGAGAAGGATAGCTACATATGTGAAGGACTATATTAGATTGTAAGTGGGGCCTTCTGATGGCTCCCGGGCTTGTGGAGATTTTGTACTTCTAAATTCGACAATAATATAAGCTTTTATTTACAAAAAAATAATGTTAATAGATAAGGTTTTTAACTATAGGCTTAGAACTCATGGAGACATCTCTTATAAATCATTTTTAGCAATTTGAAAATTTCTAATTAGAAATAGGTAGATTGGCTAAGTAATAAGCTGTTTGTTTTTATTTATACTTAATAAAATTTAAGCATAATGGCTTTAAGAAACGAAGCTGAGAAAAAATATAATATTCAAATGGCTTTAACTTTAGTTAATTTGTTTATTGTGATCAAAATAGAGTAAATCATTTAAAAATAAATCTTAAAAATACAAATAATACATTTAGATATTCAATATTATTTCATTTAATCTAAATTTTAAATATAAATATTTAAAACATAAAACTTTTTTTAAATGTAAAAATTTAAAAAAAAACTTCTCAATATTTGAATTATTATAATCCAAATTATTTACTGTTACTAAAGCTGTTTCAAATTAAATTCAAAAAATATTATGACAATTTAACATTTATGGTTTGGGCCGGTGGAATTACGAACGAGGCTTCCAAGTGTCTCCTAACCCTAGTTTGTTGATCCGTCAAGCTGATCATTCATTGAATTCCGGGCCTTAAAGTTGCTTTAACAATCGAATTAGGTGTATGATTTTGATGTGCACGATATGAATATAGATCATTAAAGGAGTCGTCAAAATTGTGAGCCGTAAGAGGCCAGGGGAAGAAAATGAAGAAGATCAAGATCAAGATCGAAGGGAAGAAAATGCAGAAGATCAAGATCCAACTATGCAGGCAAAGCATTTAAAGCGCAGGGGTCAAAATGAAGAAGGTGAAAATCAATATCGAAGGGAAGAAAATGCAGAAGATCAAGATCCAACTATGCAGGCAAAGCATTTAAAGCGCAGGGGGCAAAATGAAGAAGGTGAAAATCAAGATCGAAGGGATGTAAATGTAGAAGATAAAGATCCAACCATGCAAGCAAAGCATTTAAAGCGCAAGGGTCAAAATGAAGAAGGTAAAGATAAAGATCGAAGGGAAGTAAATGCAGAAGATCAAGATCAAACCATGGCAAAGCATTTAAAGCGCAGCGGCGAAAATTTAGAAGATCAAGCCACGGCATATACGAATAGGCAAGCGAAAATTAATGAAGAAGATCTTATGTCATGGGCACAACCAGACATAGCAGTGAATCGGCCGGTATCCTCATCATCCACCTTCCACAATGAGAACCCGCAAGCTCAACAGCAACCACGACAAAATAGGGTAAGTGGCTACTCCTCATCCGCTAACTGGTTCCGCCTCCTTAGTGACCGAGAGTTCGGCAAAAACATCACGAAGCTGCCAAATATTTTTAGGGATTATCATTTACATACCTTTGATATAACCTTTGATACTGAGATGGGTGATATGAGCCAACTGGTAATTGCTGACGACATAATATGTGTTATATATACCAATGATAACGGAACCTGTATTGTTCCATTCAAGCGACATCCAGATCAAATCTCGGCTTTCACTGATGCTGATCACGAGCACATAATCAACCAATTTCCCAAGAAATGCTACCATGCCAGGTACAATCCCCATAATCATTCATTGATCATGGTTGCTGTCTTGGAGCATCCACAAACTTTTATAAGCGTTGAAATTCCATCCATAGAAGCAGGACTAAATACAACCCACAAACAGCTTTTCCAGGGCATGGTTTATGATTGGGATCTTGATATTCCAAATTGTAGGGGCATGATTTATAATCAGTTAGAGAGAATGTACATTGTTTTTGAGTTAAGAGAATACCGTCAGTTGTTTACAATACCAGAACCAACTTATAGCAATTTACAATACCCTATTGAGACTCAGTCAGCTCTTAATTACAATCACAGAGCTCGTCTTCGCAAATTTAAATTTGAAAGTTCGGCAAATCAGGACATGGTGATATATCAAAGCGTCTACGAGCAGTCAATTTTGTGCAGAATTTACTCCAAAGGCAACGGGACACTTCGTAAAGAACTTTTTC
Source organism: Pseudotsuga menziesii (assembly GCA_001517045.1). Classification (NCBI taxonomy): domain Eukaryota; kingdom Viridiplantae; phylum Streptophyta; class Pinopsida; order Pinales; family Pinaceae; genus Pseudotsuga; species Pseudotsuga menziesii. The sequence continues at coordinate 488,629 of LPNX010594822.1, read as the reverse complement.
TCCCCCTTTACGATGGAGAAGTTTGGGTAGAATTCGTTATACTATGTGGAAGTTGTAGAATGGTTGTGCAACAGGTAGCCAGGCATCTGGAAGTAGTAGACATAAGTTGTGACAATCCTGTTGTGATAAAGAGAACAAATATTCACACAACATTCGAACCCTACTATTTAAATAAAAGTTCCAAGTTCATCTGCTACGACCAGTCTGATCATACAGTTCGTGTTTGTAATCTAGAAGGTGAGATTTTAGTCACACTTCAAAATCACCGAATGAATTTGATGAGCTTTTCTAGGAGATCTCACATTACAAAATCAGAGGATATTATCATCTCTGTTTGCATCGATACACTTGATTCCCACAGCATCAATGTTAGCAGTATTATTACAGGAGAACTCTTGGCAAAGATTAGCATGGATATTTCAAGTTGTTCTGAAAACAGAAAGAAAGTATTGAAACAGTTATTTACAGGATTTGCATATGATGAAAAAACCCACGAGATTTTCACGGCAAATATGAAGGGAGTTTGTTGCGTATGGTCTAACAGATTCTACAATGATGTTGGAGACATCAATGAATCATATGATAGTTATAGTTCTGAAGATTCCAGCAATGAAGAATATGAAAACTCCAGCGATGAAGCATACTATCAGTGAACAACGACTCCAAGAGATTGATAATCTCTGTTTATGTAGCAGTTTTCCAGCAGCTAAGAATTTGATTGTTTGATTAGTAGTTGGTGGAATTTGATTGGACGTTTAGCTTTGATTTTACAAACTGAACAATGAATAATTTTACTTAATTCTCATTATTGTGATAGTTGTGCATATACATTTTCCTAGTGCGTTTATCAAAGACAATGGAGTTGAAGTCGACTTGCAATTTGAAGGGGTTTCAAACTAGAGTTTAACATAATATATAAATAGCCAATCAAGATGTTTCAAATTCACGATCTATCAAGATGTTATAGATCTGACTCTGGTATTTTTTCAATTTCTTCTTTCTGTCTGAATGCAATTCAACAATGCACACAAGCGCATTTCTTTCCAACTCCCTCTGGATTCAAAAGTTACAGAAACCCTATATTTCTGTAGTAATCTCTACAACAACCACTGCTTGATAAACATCGAAACCCCCAACTCGAATCTTGAGCTCAATTTATCACGGAATGTTCATTCATGAGAATAAGGTGTTTAACCAAACAAAAAAAATTGCACTTAAACACGACTCACCATTTATACAACGTTTCCTTTTCTCAAAACGCATTTAAATCATGTTCATGTACCCTGAGAATTGACTGTACTCAAATCCACTTACAAAGAGATATGCACAGAGTTAGACTTATACCAATAGCATAGACTTCTTTTTCGAACAAGAATCCATATATTCAATATGCACAAAGTATCTAATCCTAAGTTGTCTTTTTTTATTTCGCTTGTTTACAATCAAAATACTAACAAACTCCTAAACCTAACTAGATCCAGAAAAATAAGATCGATTAACTAAAAATAAAAAAAACCTAAACCTAACTATCTGCTCTAATTGACTCTTACAATCTAACTGACTCTTACAATCCAAGCGAGACTAGTTCTCATTTATTCACCTATCATAACTACCTACTTGATAGCATACTAACAATTAGATTAAAGTTAACCAAAATTTTAAATGAAGAAACCCAACTCCCATTTGTAACCACTTTGAAGAATTCAATGATGTTTGTGCATCATACTCCTAGGGAATAAAATATTCATCGATTCATGTCCGCGACGTCTTAAACTATATCGCCACTTTTTGTAACATCGTGGCGGTCATCCAAGGGNTGTTTGTGCATCATACTCCTAGGGAATAAAATATTCATCGATTCATGTCCGCGACGTCTTAAACTATATCGCCACTTTTTGTAACATCGTGGCGGTCATCCAAGGTGCATCTTCAACTAGATGGTCTTTCCATTTGACATTGTATTGAGTACTATTCTCCCCTTGTCTTCTTTCTCAAAGTTTTTTCCAAAATCTTCTCATGTATTGAAGACATTGCTACTCGAAAATGTTTCTTCCCCTAAATATGTTGCTCTTTTTTAATACCAGTATGTTGTTTGACTTGCTTCATCTACATCATAATGATACAAGTCAGTGACATTAAAAATATGAGATATTCCTACATGTGTATGTAATTCTATGTCATATACATCAGCTAAAAAATTTCTCAAGATCCTATAAGATTTGATTTTCTTCAACTTCAACTTATTGTATTCTCTTTTTGGAAACTTTTTCTTCCCCAACATCAAATCTCCCACTTAAAGTTTTACCTCCTGTTACCACCTAAGTTGTACTTAGTGGTTTTTTATCAAGTGAGCCTGGTGAACCGGACAAGGATAACTTGTTTGGACTTCAGAAGACCTCTGGAAGTACTTCTCGGAAGTGCTTGTTGTACTATATCACATGTTCATACCCCATGGGGAGTTGTAATAAATGTTCTAGCATGATAGTGTCTGTAAAAGACTCGGCCTCTTAGACTTCATTTGTCAATCCGATCAGCCCAGGGTGTTTTTTTCCTTGGTTATTATGGGTTGTCGAACAAACGACTGATAATTTCTGAGTTTTTCACTCCATACCTCCAAAGTTGGGGTGGTCGGCTTGGCATTTAGGCCTATTGAGGTTATTAGAGTCTATGTGTCAATGTATAAGCATGCTAGACATCATTTTTGAGTCATATGAACATGTCTAAGTCCCCCTAGGTGTTTTTCAATTTTTCAATTTTTTAGTTTTTTCAGTGTTTTTTATTAAATTTTAATTTTTCCAAAACTTAGGCTATTTTTTAATAGTTTAATTGGAAAATTTGATTTTGTAATAAAAGTGGGCCAAATAATCAGTTTCAGTCATGTAGGTGCTCATTTTCAAGCTAAGAGCACCATGCAAACCCATGGAACCACTGTTTCCTAGTTTTGAGTGATTTTCCATCACTCAGGTCACAAAGCCCCAAAAATCAATTATTGATTATTTTAATTAATAAATTGATGAACAATGGAGCAAATCCAAAATCATAAATCAATGGATTCTCAGCCGATTTGATTGAAATCAGTCAGATCTGAAGCAGATTCACTGGATCTGACGAATCCTTGACTGAAGGAGGTGATCAAATCGGATCCAGAGTTGATCTTCAGCATCCTTTATGGGGAATTTTTCCCTCCCTCTCTCCTCAACACATTTTGGCTCATCTGGCTGAGTTTTGGTGGATGCTTCTGTCAACAGGTTGAGGTGTCAGTCAGATCAGCTCTCCGATTAACAATTGCACTCAGTGAGACTCAGATCTAGCTCAGTTAGACATAGATCAAGCATTGATGGACTCTCCATCAGCATATTTGGTCTATCTCCTTGGGATTTGCGCCCCCCCTTTGGCTGGATGTCCTATATTTTGTATATATCCACGCACAACCTCCTCTTCCATGCTAGTTAGAACTGAGATTGAGGTGCTACTGCTATTGTATTGTTGTAATTATTCATTTGAAATAAAGAAAAGCTTTGGAGGCAATACGGTGTGGTGCCATTACATGTGTGGATGATTATTGCCATGGTTTTACTAAGGTAACCTGTATCTGTGGTCATTTTTTGCTGATTTCTTGTAGATCTGTGGTTAAGATTAGTAATTAGCTTATTACAATCTTGATAAGAAAGGTGTTGTTCAATAAGTTTATTGACTGTCACTCTCCTTTGATGCATGTTTAGAGATCTATATTTAGCATGTCCTATAAGCTTATATGCATGTTATCTTGAATCTCTTTGTATGTACTAATCGGATCTCACAAGTTTCTTGGCAAGTTCTTTGATTTCAGCTGAGTTGCAAGTTCATACTTTGGAGAGGATGTTGATCTAGTTTGTTTCTTCATTCTCTTCAAAACCTTCCAAAAGGCATAGTCCCTCGGCATTCCACCTCAAAGCTCCACTGTGGATCTTCAAGGAAAACAACACTTTTCTCCTCTTCTTCCTCCCTCAAAATTAACACTTTACCTGGTTACTTTGTTTAGTTCATAGCTTTGATTTCATTTGGATCTATTTCATCAAAGTAAAATATACATAGATCTGATATTTCATAGCTCACAGTCTAGATCTTGCACTCAAAAAAGTTTCATAAGCATTCTAGATCTAGCTTTAGGGAAATCGTCTTTTTGCATGAAATTTAAAGAAAACTTGTAGATCACATGCATTAGATTTCCTTTCGTTGTTATAAAATTTAATATTCTGCAATATCAGTGCATATTTGTTGGCTGCACAAACAACAAGCCAAGATCCCAAGGAAAGCTTGCTTTCCTTAGTTCCTTTTCTGCCTCTTTAGCTAGTTTTAACTTCATTTTTTGTGAGATAAGGTAGGCTGATCCAAAGGTACTCTTAAAGTGATTTTGGACATTTGTTATTCTAACATGATCGCTGTATTTTAGCAGGTATGGCAAAAAAGAAAGGAAGCTGCCGTCCGAAGTGGCCTCAGGAGCGCTCAAATCCCCCGAGGGGTCTCCCTTTTCACTAAAAACTCAAAATTTTTCTAAAGTTGTAAAATCTTGGTTTCAGCATGTATAAGGACCAAGAAGTTTCAGATAATTTCAGTTCACTGATTCTATAACCAATAATAAATAAAATCATTTTTGGAATAGGCTCTTTCGAGCCTATTCCCCATCCCCCCTAGGTGGATTTGCGTCGGTGTCCTTTTTGTTGCTTTCTGCTTATTTATTTTTTAAACTAGTATTGATCTAATTTGTAGGGTAGGATAATTTATTTCACTATTAATTCCATATTCCATATTGTACATTTCAAAGTAGTCATAATACTTACCCCACGATTTCCCGATTGACCCGAAAGGGGAAAGAGATTCGTGGTAGGATTAATTAAGAAACTAGAATTGTGTATCTGTTTTCTTTTTTCTATTATTTGTTTATCAGCAACTATAAAATTAACCCCTCCTAAATTCTTTGATTAAGATCCACTTGGATCGAAAGAGGTTCCTGGAGGGTTTTCTTTTAAACAAAAACACCCAGTTTAAAACTTATTAAAATTTACAAGACTCCAGTGTGTATGCTCTGCACTTGGTTGCGGTTTGTCTGATCAGTCAAGCTATATCAAAAGCACTTGGGTGACTAGTATAATTAGGACTCACTCTCCCCAACTGACAAACCATCAGGTGAAAATCCAACACCTCGATCGAACCTTTTACGATGGAAAAATACCCAAAGGAAGCGGGAACTTCTGAAAAGTGACATCAGGGCGTTGATCTCTATCACACCCTAATGGGTGCGTTACGAAAAATAGCCCTAGAGACTCCATTTCAACCCACATATTCCTTGCGGGTAGCCGTGAAGGTTTAGTTTTGGACATACTCCAAGTACTCTCAGGTATATGTGGAGTCCCCCCTTTGCCTAATTTAATCAACTCATACTCCACATTTAACTTAAAACATACCAAGAGGCAATCACAAAACATTCACTCCAAGCACATGCAAGCATATTGATTATATTTTTGAGTCCATTCTAAGGCACTGGTTAATTTCTTGCTTTATATATATATTGTGTCTCAGTATTGTGCTTTCGTGTGTTCATCTTTTACATCTTGTCATATTTGATTATCTATAGTTAAATTGTAAACTCCTAAATAACTCAGTCAGTTTAAACATCACAACACTAAGTAATTCTCCTTAGTAACTTAATAGGGTCTACCCCCCTTGGCTTCGTTAGGAGTTGAGCCTAAACAGAGGAGTCAAGAACAAGGTGACAGCCTTGACTCGAGACTTGCCCCCAAGGACACACTGAGTGGCTTGAATATTTCTGCCACGTGACCCAGGTGTGTGAAAGGCAGCAACACTTTTTGGTGCCGTTGCCAAGGATAAATATTTTTATTCCTGAGTACAACTTAGCTTAACTTTTTTCTAAACAACTAAAAAGATAAAAAAACTTTTGATTGATCTAGTCTTTAAAAAACATAAAAATTAAAAACTCGATCCATCTGGTGACTCCACTGTCTAACATCCCTTCAAGAATTTCTACCTGAAGAAACCGCCGACAATTATTCTATCCTCTCCCTGATCCCAAAAGGTTTATTAGGGAAAGATTGAATAGGCAGAATTCTCATAGAAACCTTGAAGATTTAGGAGACCAATCCCTCTCAGATATCCATCACATATTTGTAGAGAGTCATGTTCACTAATCTCAAGAAATGATGGAATTTTACAAACCCCTTGACTTTGCTCAAATAGCAGGTAGTCCTCATTACATTCTGAATGATGCGATCAAGAATCTCCCCATATTTCAAGGCAATAATGTCATCATTGCCAAGTCTCACCTTCGAAAGTTTGAAAAGTACCTGGGTAGTTATTGCAATGATGCTGCCCATGACCATGATGATGTCAAAATGAAGCTCTTTGCTTTATCCTTGGAAGATGATGCTGAAGAGTGGTACTTCAACCTAGATGATGATTCATATAAAACTCTTATTGAATTCCTAGAGGGTTTTAAGAAGAAATGGGGGGAAAAGAAAGAACCAAGACATCTGCTTGCTACCCTCCATAACATAAAGAAGACGGAGAATGAAACCATTGACGAATTTAATACTAAGTCCAGGCGTGTGGTTGCGGACCTCCCTAGAGAAATCAAGCCAAGGGGTCCCTCCATCCTCATATATTACATCGAAGCTTTCACTGGTGATTTGAGGTAACAGTTAAGGGACAAAGAGCCGGCCGATCTAAAAACTGCTTAGGAATTGGCCGAGAAAATAGAAAAGAATATGCAGTCTTTAGGAAAATCCAACGTTCCAGGTTACACTAGGGGAAACACTTCATACAACGAAGAAAAGGGAAAAGCCTTTGAATCAGAAGAAAAGGGAGTCTCTGAAGATCCCATGGAAATAAATAATGGACCTAGGAACTTTCATCCTAGGCATAATTAGATGTATCAAAAGAAGTTTCCTCAACAAGAGCCTAGGATTCCAAACCAGTTAGGCTCAACTAACCTGGTAGAAGAAGTCATTCCATGGTGTAGACCTTGTGATCAATTCCACCCAAAAGACACTTGCTATATAGAAAACCAAGTTATAGAACATGGAATGGCGGAGGTCAGTAATCAGGAAACAACATCAGGCGAGTCTGATCATGTGTACATGGTAGGCCGAACCTATCCCTTATCAAACCAGCATTGGCAGTAGGCCACGGATTACGGTTTCGAGAAGGATCTCCTTTCTAACTTTTATGGTGTAATGCCTTCTCCGGAAGCAATTAAGGAAATTAAGGAGGCCAGGTTCAAGGGAGTTGTGTATCAAAGAAGAGAGAAGCCATCACCGTCTAAACAGTACAAGCCTAAGGATAAAACCATTGTAGAATATTATAGTGAAACTTATGATGAAAACTGTAATATACATGATGGGACTCCTATGTGTTCTCCATATAATGATGACAGTATGGAAGGTTTACTACCTTGTGATATTTTCTCTGAAGAAGATGAGTATGAAAATGAGGACAAGTATAGCTTGGAGCATGATACAAGTGACGAAGACTCCCTTATCCCCGATAAAGATGTTGATGAGGATTCCTGGACATTCATGGAAAATCCAGTCTGTGACATGAATAAAGAGGAAAATAATGAACCATAAACTTTTGATGGTTTTGTTGATTTTTTTGTCTATGGCATATCTAAAGGAGAGAGCATGGACCATGTGGCCTTGGGAAACTTTGATATGAAAAAGGAGCATGCAGTTTATCCATATGATCATTCAAAGTCATATCTTTTAGAGCCACACAAAGGTATCAATAATGAAGACATGGAGAAGCAGTGTTGTGAAAAGACAGATGTGATGTAGTTATTAGAATATCAGTCTCAACTATCATCTTCCACATATAGAGTTTCCTCATGACTTGGAGCCGCTTGGGGCTTATACAGTGAATTATCATCTCGTAATCCTTGATGATCAGTATGATGATGTAGTCAATCTGCCTCATCATTCTGATTTGTACATCAACCCTGTCCAATCATGGATAGAAGCAGCCTGCGCAAGCACTTACTACTTTGGGAGGAAGTTTGATGACATTATTCATGCCTATGATTTCCCATCCATCCCACCCCTTCCGGATCATCACGCAGGTTTGCATTTTCTCGATCAAGTATCCTTACTTTGACTGGTAAAGAAAGACAAGGAATTTTTTTTTATGTTAATAAAATTCTTAGGTGGTTACATTGGATTTCTGATTACACTTAACCCATTTTATATCATGCTTAGAGTAGGAAAATAAGCTCCTTCAAAGAGAGTATTTACTTTCTGCATTTCTATTTTATACTTAGCTATAATAAAACTTTGCTTCTTTTATTTAGTTACATTTATTTTGTTTAAATGAATCAGCTTAATGGTTCATTTGGTTTTTTATAAAACTTGTGCTACTGAGGTTTTTCTTGTCAAGTTGAGATGTTTTTATAGGGTATATCAACCAAAGATTTTGGTGTTCTTGTATCCTCTCCTTGCCTCAAAGACCAGATCGAGCACACGTCCCATAGTTGGAGCCAGAATGTTACCACCTAAGTTGTACTTAGTGGTTTTTTATCAAGTGAGCCTGGTGAACCGGACAAGGATAACTTGTTCGGACTTTTGAAGACCTGTGGAAGTACTTCTGGGAAGTGCTTGTTGTACTATATCACATGTTCATACCCCATGGGGGAGTTGTAATAAATTTTCTAGCATGATAGTGTCTGTAAAAGACTTGGTATCTTAGACTTCATTTGTCAATCCGATCAGCCCAGGGTGTTTTTTCCCTTGGTTATTATGGGTTGTTGAACAAACGACTGATAATTTCTGAGTTTTTCACTCCATACCTCCAAAGTTGCGGTGGTTGGCTTGGCATTTAGGCCTGTTGAGGTTATTAGAGTCTATGTGTCAATGTATAAGCATGCCAGACATCATTTTTGAGTCATATGAACATGTCTAAGTCCCGCTAGGTGTTTTTCAATTTTTCAATTTTTTATTTTTTTCAGTGTTTTTTATTAAATTTTAATTTTTCCAAAACTTAGGCTATTTTTTAATAGTTTAATTGGAAAAATTGATTTTGTAATAAAAGTGGGCCAAATAATCAGTTTCAGTCATGTAGGTGCTCATTTTCAAGCTAAGAGCACCATGTAAACCCATGGAACCACTGTTTCCTAGTTTTGAGTGATTTTCCATCACTCAGGTCAAAAAGCCCCAAAAATCAATTATTGATTATTTCAATTAATAAATTGATGAACAATGGAGCAAATCCAAAATCATAAATCAATGGATTCTCAGCCGATTTGATTGAAATCAGTCAGATCTGAAGCAGATTCACTGGATCTGACGAATCCTTGACTGAAGGAGGTGATCAAATCAGATCCAGAGTTGATCTTCAGCATCCTTTATGGGGAATTTCGCCCTCCCTCTCTCCTCAACACGTTTTGGCTCATCTGGATGAGTTTTGGTGGATGCTTCTGTCAACAGGTTGGGGTGTCAGTCAGATCATCTCTCCGATTGACAATTGCACTCAGTGAGACTCAGATCTGGCTCAGTTAGACACAGATCATGCATTGATGGACTCTCCACCAGCATATTTGGTCTATCTCCTTGGGATTTGCGCCCCCCCTGGGCTGAATGTCCTATATTTTGTATATATCCAGGCACAGCCTCCTCTTCCAAGCTAGTTGGAACTGGGATTGAGGTGCTGCTGCTATTGTATTGTTGTAATTATTCATTTGAAATAAAGAAAATCTTTGGAGGCAATATGGTATGGTGCCATTACATGTGTGGATGATTATTGTCATGGTTTTATTGAGGTAACCTGTATATGTGGTCATTTTTTGCTGATTTCTTGTAGATCTGTGGTTAAGATTGGTAATTAGATTATTACAATCTTGATAGGAAAGGTGTTGTTCAATAAGTTTATTGAATGTCACTCTCCTTTGATGCATGTTTAGAGATCTAGATTTAGCATGTCCTATAAGCTTATATGCATATTATTTTGAATCTCTTTGTATGTACTAATCAAATCTCACAAGTTTCTTGGCAAGTTCTTTGATTTCAGCTGAGTTGCAGGTTCATACTTTGGAGAGGATGCTGATCTAGTTTGTTTCTTCATTCTCTTCAAAACCTTCCAAAAGGCATAGTCCCTCGACATTCCACCTGAAAGCTCCACTGTGGATCTTCAAGGAAAACAACGCTTTTCTCCTCTTCTTCCTCCCTTAAAATTAACACTTTACCCGGTTACTTTGTTCAGTTCATAGCTTTGATTTCATTTGGATATATTCCATCAAAGTAAAATATACATATATCTGATATTTCATAGCTCACAGTCTAGATCTTGCAATAAAAAAAGTTTCATAAGCATTCTAGATCTAGCTTTAGGGAAATCGTCTTTTTGCATGAAATTTAAAGAAAACTTGTAGATCACATGCATTAGATTTCCTTTTGCTGTTATAAAATTTAATATTATACAATATCATTGCATATTTGTTGGCTGCACAAATAGCAAGCCAAGATCCCAAGGAAAGCTTGCTTTCCTTCGTTCCTTTTCTACCTCTTTAGCTAGTTTTAACTTCATTTTTTGTGAGATAAGGTAGGCTGATCCAAAGGTAGTATTAAAGTGCTTTTGGGAATTGGTTATTCTAACATGCTCGATATATTTTATCAGGTATAACAGAAAATAAAGGAAGCTTCTATCTGAAGTGGCCTCAAGAGCGCTCAAAGCCCCCCAGGGGTCTCCCTTTTCACTAAAAACTCAAAATTTTTCCAAAGTTGTAAAATATTGGTTTCAGCCTATATAAGGATCAAGAAGTTTTAGATAATTTCATTTCACTGATTCTATAACCAATAATAAATAAAATCATTTTTGGAATAGGCTCTTTCAAGCCCATTCCCCATCCCCCCTGGGGGGATTTGTGTCGGTGTCCTTTTCGTCGCTTTCTGCTTATTTATTTTTTAAACTAGTATTGATCTAATCTGTAGGGTAGGATAATTTATTTCACTATTAATTTCATATTCCATATTGTACATTTCAAAGTAATCATAATACTTACCCCACGATTTCCCGATTGACCCAAAAGGGGAAAGAGATTCATGGTAGGATTAATTAAGAAACCAGAATTGTGTATTTGTTTTATTTTTTCTATTATTTGTTTATCAACAACTATAAATTTAACCCCTCCTTGATTCCCCGATTGAGATCCACTTGGATCGAAAGAGGTTGCTGGAGGGTTTTATTTTAAACAAGAACACCCAGTTTAAAACTTATTAAAATTTACAAGACTCTAGTTTGTATGCTTTGCACTTGGCTGTGGTTTGTTCGATCAGTCAAGTTGTATCAAAATCACTTGGGTGACTAGTATAATTAGGACTCAATCTCCCCAACTGACAAACCATCAGGTGAAAATCCAACACCTCGATCGAACCTTTACGGTGGCAAAATACCCAAAGGAAGCGGGAAATTCTGAAAAGTGACCTCGGGGCACCGATCTCTGTCACACCCTAATGGGTGCGTTACAAACAATAGCCCCATAGACTCCATTTCAACCCACATATTCCTTGCACGTAGCCATGAAGGTTTAGTTTTGGACATACTCCAAGTACTCTCGGGGATATCTGGAGGCCCCCCTTTGCCTAATTTAATCAATTCATACTCCACATTTAAATTAAAACATACCAAGAGGCAATTGCAAAACATTCACTCCAAGCACATGCAAGCATATTGATTATATTTTTGACTCCATTCTAAGGCACTGGTTAATTTCTTGCTTTATATATATATTGTGTCTCAGTATTGTGCTTTTGTGTGTTCATCTTTTACATCTTGCCATCTTTGATTATCTATAGTTAAATTGTAAAATCCTAAATAACTCAATCAGTTTAAACATCACAACACTAAGTAATTCTCCTTAGTAACTTAATAGGGTCTACCCCCCTTGGCTTCTTTAGGAGTTGAGCCTAAACGGAGGAGTCAAGAACAAGGTGATAGCCTTGACTCGAGACTTTCCCCCAAGGACACACCGAGTGGCTTGAATATTTCTGCCATGTGACCCAGGTGTGTGAAAGGCGGCAACACCTCCTTTCTCTTTAAATCAGCTATGGCTTTATACTCGAGACTATCGTTCTGTAACTTCTACTTCAATTGCTCATGCAACTCATGTATAGCAATAGAAAAATACTCACCATTTGCACTTCTCTCTTCACCTTTCCTCAAATATCTTAGATCATGAATCCTTCTCGGATGCATACCATATAGAATTTGAAAAGGATTCAAACATGTACTTCTATTTGGAGAATTGTTGAAGGAAAATTATGCTTAAGTAAGTACATGGTCCCACTATTTGGGATGTTCTCCAACCAAGCCCCTAAAAAGATACCCCAAGATTCTATTGACTACCTTAGTCTTCCCATCGGTTTATGGGTGGTAAGTTGAACTATAACTCAGTTTTGTAATCAACTTCTTTCATAGGGTCCTCAAAAAATGCCCTAAGAATTTGGTGTCTATGTCGGAAATGATTCTCTTGGGTAATCAATGTAGTCTTGCCACTTCTTTAAAAAACAAGTTAGTGAAATTGGTAACATCGCTAGCTTTAAGAAAGGGAATATAGTGATCCATCTTTGAGAACCTATCAACAACTATGAAGATAGATTCATTAAATTTTTGGGTCTTTGGAAAACCCATCACAAAATTCATGCGTACTAAATCCCAAGGTCTCTTTGGAATTGGAAAGGGTGTATATGACCATATGTCCTAACTTTTTCCTTTTGCATATTAACAGATCATACATGTGCTTACAAATTTATGAACATATGTTCTCATCTTATGCCTAAAATAAAAATGTTTCAGCTCCTCATAGGTCTCTTCATGCCCAAAAATCCTAGCTAGTCCTCCATTATGATTTTCCTTAATCAAAATTTCACTCATTGAAAATTTGGAAATGCATAGTTGAGTAAATAGTAATCCTTCTTGTAGCATAAATTCTATCCATTTACTCCTATCCCTAACTGTGGGAGTTGTGCATGCTTTGTATGCTTCTTAGAAATCTTCATCATGCTCATATATCTCTTTTAAAAACTCAAATCCCATGAATTGAATTTGACCTTCTGGTATAATCAAACTCCTTCTACTTAAAGCATCAACAATTCTATTTGCTTGGTCACTAATATGTTTCAACACAAAAGTAAAAATCTATTGGTGCTCTACCCATTTGTTATGCTTTTGGTTCAATTTGGGATGTTTAATAATATATTGTAGGGTATATGTTTAATAAATAGAAAACCTTAGGATCTTCGGGCCTGAATGAATTCACTTGTGAAAGAAGGTTGAAGGAGAAGAGAAGAATTCAATATATGATGATCAACCATTCATAGCAGAATTAAACAACCAATAGATAAAATTGGTCAGCATAACATTACATCCAAAATCAATAACCAGTGTGTAATTCAATGATGATACAATAGGAAGAATTCAAATGCACTAGGTAGGATTCGAATTCACCAACTTGGATTGACTCCAGTGCTAACTAAATGTGAGAAAATCACCACTCAAAGCTCAATAAGCTAACTCAAGACGGCTAAATCAATTCATAGTCAGTTAAATGAACAAGGTAGGTAAGAAAAGGTGCCTAGCCTCCTTGAATCATGGAAAAGTGGCACTAGACTAACTCGAGATGAACTAGCTGATACCCTTATGATGATAACTCAACACAAAATAGGTTGAATTGATGGTTGGAATCCCCTGAATCAGTGTGGGTTCCTAAATTATAGGGATTGGCATCTAGATCACCTAAACTCATGCAAACTAGCACATCAAGTGTTAGGTCTGTTGAAATTATTCAAATAACTGAGAGGGGGGGTGAATCAGATATTTCTAAAACTTAAACCATTTTCAATATTTAAAAGATTATTATTGATTACAGATTTATAGTTATGATAATGCAACAGGTATATAATAGAAGGAATGATGATCATCAATCACACACACATGATAGAGACAGACAAATATTCATCTTTATTTGAGAACCTACTCAAATGACACTGCAACCTCTGTTTACAAAAATCTTCTTGTGGAGAGCACCAACCCTCATGTTTTTTCTAGCACCCACTAAAAATGACATTCTCCAGCTACTACTAAGTGGAAGCACCAATTTGCACCTGTACAGTCTCCAACTTGTATAGAGAAGACATGGTGTTTTCTCCTAGCACCACCCTTCCACCCATGTTCCTTAGATTCAACCATGTTCATTAGAGTATGGAGAAAAACAGATATAATAATGCATACCAACTATATTCTGATCTACTTCTGGATTTGCGTATGCACCTTGGTTCCCCTCATTATCTATGTTCTGGATATTGTTGAAAGGACTCATAGTCCTCTTTCATTTTGCAATCCCCACTTCTACAACGGTCCATGCACCAACTCTCTGCTTGCAGAGAGCACTCAACCACTCTTTGCACGCATCCTCTTATACCTATCAATCACCTGTTTGTATGTCTGACTATTCATCTTCATAACTGATAAAAAACATTCGATGCCTTATGAAGGACAAGGAGTCCAATTGATGTGTAATCATAAGTTTCTGCAATGCATCTTCACAATTTTCCTTTTTCTCGGCAAATTAGAGTTTCCGCAATTCTGGTTTTGCAGACTTCTTTCCGCGGGACTTCTTCTATGCCATTGATTTTGTGTAGCCTCTTTACTGGCCATTGATATGAGATATAACTTAACAAACACCTACTTTCGCACATCCTTTTCTGCAAAATCCTTTCGCACCGTCGATTTATTGTGTACCATTTCCCAGTCGACGATCTTAGATTAGATGCGGATTGCAGATCCTGGGTTTTCAAAATTTGTTTAAACAACTTCCACAATTTCTGCATTTCACCTTCTTCCTTTCGCATTCCGCAGGGCATACTCCAGGTTGCGAAAACCCATATTCCACAAGACTCCTTCCGCCTTTCGCTTTACAACTTCCACATTCCACCGACGAACACCAGGTTGTAGAAACCCATATTACCTTAGAATTTGATTTCTCATCTTCCGTATTCCACCTCCCACTTTCTGTCGTCTACTTTCATCCTTCCGTATTCCACTGGCAGACTCCGGGTTGCAGAAACACATATTATTTTAGACTTTGATTTCTCATCTTCCGCATTCGTCCTTCTACTTTTCTCCTTCCGCATTCCACTGGAAGAATCTGGGTTGCGGAAACCCATATTATTTTAGACTTTGATTTCTCATCTTCCGCATTCTTCCTTCCACTTCCACCTTCCTCTTTTCTTCTGAACCATTGATTCTTTGTGGGTTCACTCATGACCATCAGAATTTGTTCATCAGATTTTATTTCAAACTTTGTGGGTTCAGTCCAATTTCAACGAGCGAAATGATTGATAACCCTTGGATCTGGATCCACGTAGATCTACGATGGACTCCAAATTTTATAGAGAAGATTACATTAAAATTTCACTCCCATCCTGATCGTTAACTCACCTACTAGTAGAATCTGCGAAATCATTGAGGACCGTCAGATCTAGATCGACGATGGAATTCAAATACCATAAGGCAGACTTCATAAAAATTTTGTGCACACTAGATTTTTATTAATCCATGCTAGTTCTCCCAAAAAAATTGTTGTCAGCCTTTGATCTGTTTCCACGATCAACCTTGTCCATTGATCGTTATCTCCTTCTTGGCTATTAGTTTCTGATTTGGCAACTCAATGCCTTTTTAATATTCCTCGCTCTTTCAACCAGCGAAATTCCTTCTGTCTGTTGATCTTTGTACCTTCAGATCTCCACCACACAATCCACATATTTTTCTTATTCATTTGATTCCTTTGCTTATCTAGATCATATTCTATTTTTTCCATCAATGAAAACCATATCACAATCTGATCTATTTCCATATGATTGCAATACCTTTCATAATTCCAACTGTTATAGCTGATTTTACCACACCTGGTAAGTCACACTTTTATGGCCTTCCCTATCCCTCTGCATACTCCTTAGATCCCTTGGACCATTTTTGTACCTTTTATTTTTCCAATATCATCCCTAAAAACATGCTAAATTTTCCATACGCAACTTTGAAACCCTTTCTTGCGCATATACGCAGGTTTGACCTCTAAAACCGTGTACATCAGGATGTGTGCAAAAGGGAAAATTATTTTGGAGTTTTCCTTGTTGTGGATCTGACTCACTTATCTCCTGGCCTTCCATATGCCTTGAGATCGCTCGAATTCGACCTTTCATTACCCCATTGAAAAGCTATATAAGGAACCCTTTGGATACATTGAAGCATATAAGAAATTGAGAGCAAAGAAACTATAGTCCATTGTTGCCGAAGCTTATACTTAAGTCTACATCCCTTTGTCCCTTGGAGCACTTTTGTGTTCTTCCAAAGCTTTCCTTTTGCTTGTGAGCTTGCTATCGAGAGATGGAAGATTGAAGTGGTGGATGCCCAAGTGGGGGATTCAGTTTCTCTGATTCACAGATGTGTCGACAGAGGTTGTATCCATTGTGATCTCTATTTTATATTAATAGAAATATATTTTCCTGTCCAATAATGTGTATTTGAATGAATATTTGATCCATGGATGATTTCAAATGCTTATATGTTATTGATTACATATGCTAGAGTAGAGCTAACACAATTATATTAGATCATACTTGTCTTGTTTGTTGATTGTTGAGGAATCAATTAATCAATACAAGCTAGAGTTGGAAAGCTCAATGGAGATCTACACCAACCATCTAGAATAAGGTACAAATTGAGATCCTTTAGTATTAGTTATTTGGTTTCTCCTTCATATAGGAAAGGAATGATTTCTAGAATCAAGCTATCTGTTGTGGTACCCCAAGCCATAGAAATTTATCTCCATAACAGAATTGGTGACTCCACTGGGGAGTTCCTAGTAGTTGTCCTTTGGGGGTTTTTATTGGCATTCAATGTTCTTGAATTGCTCTTATTTCTCTATTTCTGAGTCGAGTCTAGGGGAATGTTTTCTCGGTAGTGTCTGATTGGTGTGAAGTTTGTCTCAGCTTATCTGTTTTCCTTCATTTTTTATACACTTGTCTTCCTATACGCAAGTTTTTAACTCACAATCGTGTATACACGTGGTTTTGACTACTATATCCGCGTACATACGCAGGTTTTCTGTTAACAATCACATATGCCCTGAGTTTTTCCTTTTAGAGGAAGACTAGTTGTTGCTGGGTGAATTCTAATGATTGATGAGTCTCCTTTGATACTGCTAGAGTTTGTATACACCTCTGTTTCTTACCAGAGACACCTTTTTTAGGGAATTTTTTTTTTAAGAATGTTCTTTTCATTGCATTTTCAATTTTTTGTTTTGGGATTAGTGCATTAGATTTCATTTTCCTTAGTACTTTGCGTAAGTGCTATTTGATTGTGCTTGTAGAGTCTGGGGGTTTCTAGAATCATTCTTTTGCTTTAGTATCTCATCCTTATTCAAAAAATCCAAAAATATTTGCTTCTTTACATCATTATGCATTGCACTTTGCACTTTGCATGGTACTTGCACTAGGTTGGCTTAGAGAAATATTAGTCAGGCTTTCATATAGGAACGATTGCATTTTTCATTTGAAGAAAAAATTTTCATTTCACGTAGTAGCATGCCCTATTTTTCATTCGACACAATGCATTTGCATTGATTGTTAGGTGTGCATTTTACTTCATGTTGCGTCATAACACCATTGGTTGCATGGTCATCTACCTTTTTTGAGTAATAAAGCCAAATAAAATAAACGGTTAATTAAAATGGATTACACTATTTTCTTTGATAGGGTACACCAACAAGATTAGGTTTTAGGGTCTTGGAATAGCTCATTGTGAGTAAATTCTCCAAGGCCACTAAAAAACAACATGTATGTGTCTATCCAGGTGAGAGTGTGAAATTCCTTGGTATAATTAGTGTTTCTCAGAATCCTCCTCTTACAAGGGAGTTAAGCACGAGGTAGTGTGAGTGGTTATTGATTGGGATGACCCCTAGTCATAACTGAGTAGCACCAAAGATATTTCCAGGATTGTATTCATATATGGGGGCTCTTTCAAGAGTTTTGGCCTTTGCTACCCTGCCCATATGATCAATCCTGCCTGCAACTGTCCACCTAAGCATTGATTATATTGAGGTGACCTTAGTTGCCTTACCTAGGTTATCGAGGGGGTACTTTGCAGGGGTTATTCTGCAGGTGTCCCAGCTAGGTTGGGGTCGAATAAAACAGTCACTTTACGTGTTGAAGCTAAGGGCCACAATAATTAGTTACGAACCTCTACTTGTTGGGTATGGGAGTCTAAATCCTCTCCTAGGCGAGACATACCTGCTTCATTTGGGAGCTCACATATCCTACCCTTGTTTTCTTGTGATTGGATTTATATTTTATTGGTGTATGTTCTGTGCACGCTAGCTTACTTAGGCCCTTGCGTAATTAGAGACTATTTTTCATTTTTTGAGTCATTGTGGATTCGGGTGCAGCTCCTCACTATTCGCGTTGTTTAGCAAGACTTCCACCTTATCACATTGATTCACACATGATGGGAGATCATGAATATGAAATTCCTGAGTTGTCTTCTCCACCTCATGAGGCCGGGGAAGCGGATCCTACACCTGTATATGATCCTTCACCTGATATACCTACACACTCTGGGTATGATCCTTCACATGATGTACCTACTCAATCTAGGTATGATCCCTCATACACAGGTCCCTGGTATTGGATGATGGGTAATGAGACTCATCATGAACCTGCGAGCACTAGTTATGTTAGTTATGGCATGTCTGGTATCCCTGCACATGATCCAGCATTTCACACCGAGTCAAAGTTTGAGCCTAACATGAAGTAGACTAAAACTCTAAAACCCACATGAATTCTAGAAATTAACCACAGTAAAATTGAGCATTGATTGATGATTTAATTACAATGATGAGAAATCGTTTTATAGGTAAAAAATACACCATTTCACTGAAAGGGTGTGATCCTATGTTTTAATTAATACTACATTAATATTAAAATCATTGCTCATAATATTAGATACATAACATTGCCGTCGTCTTTTAGAATGCTTTTTCCTCAAAGCAAGGGTAAGGATGGGTATTGTTGACGAAACTGTTCTGTCTCCCATGATGCGTCTTCATCTAGAAAATTCTTCCACTTAACAAGATATTCCTTGAGTGTTCTAGAATGGAGTTTTCTTTCTCGGATTACAATGATTGCCTCAGGTTCCCAAATGACCCTTCTTTCTTCATCTAACATAGGAAATATTGCTTGTACTATTTGATGTTCACCCAACATTTTTTTGAGACATGATACATGGAAGACATTGTGGATATGACTTTTATCAGGTAACTATAATTTATATGCCACTTGACTAATCTTCTGCATAATCTGGTACGGTCCATAGAAATTTGGGGCCAACTTGTGTTTCCCTCCACTTTTAAGGGATACCTGTTTATAGGGTTGTAGTCTTGCGAATACCCAATCTCCTACTTCAAATTCTCTTTCGGTTCTACGTTGATCTACTTGTTGCCTAATGCAATTTTGTGCCATGATTAACTTATCCTTAGTAATTCAATTGTTTTTTGGGATTTCTCTAGTTGGTTCCTTAATTCTAGAACATTACTGTCATTTAGAACTAACTCCTTCCAATTTGGAGGTTCATACCCATATAATGCTTGGAAAGGGGTCATTTTTGCGGAGGTGTGGTATGTTGAATTGTACCACCATTCTGCTAAATGTAACCATTGAGACCAATGGTTTTGTTTATCTGTTATGAAACAACATAGATATGCTTCTAAGCATTTATTTACAACTTCACTCTGACCATTTGTTTGGGGGTGGTAAGCTAAGCTCATATTGAGTGATGTACCTATTTTTTTAAAGAATTCCCTCCAAAATTTTCCATTAAATTTTGCATCTCTGTCGCTGACGATGACTTTTGGGAAGCCATGCAATTTGTAGACATTTTTGCAAAATACTTTTGCAATTTGTTTTTCCATGTTTGTTTTTTTTATTGCCATGAAGTGAGCAAATTTGGTTCATCGATCGACCACTACAAGGATCTTATCCTTTCCTTCTGACGGAGGTAACCCATCGATGAAATCCATTTATATCTCTTCCCATTTCTGGTTTGGAATGTGTAGGGGTTGGAGTAACCCCGGGGTTAAAACATTTTCACTTTTGTTTCTCTGGCAATTGTCGTATTCTGCCACATATTGCTGGATATATTTCTGCATTCCCTTCCAAAAAAATGACCTTCTTGCATTATAATAAGATTTGAAGAATCCTACATGTCCGGTGGCTGGTGAATCAAGGGATTCTTTTATTGCTTTAACCTTGAATTTTGAGTTCGAGTTCAAATAAATCCTCCCCTTATACCAAAGAATATCGTTTTTCCATTCAAACTTGGGGTCACGATTGGAGTTGTTAATTATAGTGCTTGTTTTTGGGTCCTTGGCATATTCACTTTGTATCTCATTCAGCCATTCTGGAATTGCAACTGAGATGGAGTAAGAGGTAATATCCTCATATTTTCTGGAGAGTGCATCTGCGACTACATTTTCCTTCCCTTTTTTGTGTATTATTTCCATGTCGAAAGAAGCAATTTTTTCTATCCACCTCTGTTGTTCTGTGGACAACGTTTTCTGTTGAAGTAGGTATTGAAGACTATTATGGTCTATGCGGATCATGAATTTGCTCCCTAAGAGGTATTGTTGCCACTTTACCAATGCTTGCATAATTGCTAACATTTCTTTATCATATGTAGACTTCAATTGTTCTCGCTTGTTTAATTTCCTACTCTCAAAAGCTATCGGGTGTTCATCTTGCATTAGTACTGCTCCCAACCCATAACTTGAAGTGTCACATTCTATCATGAATGGTTTGGAGAAGTCTAGGGTAGCTAATACAGGTGTGGAGGACATAATTCCTTTTAAGGATTCAAAACATTTTTCTGCTTCTTCATTCCAATGCAATGCATTCTTTTTTAGAAGGTTGGATAAGGGTACGGTTCTGTGCGCATAATTCCTAATGAATCTTCTATAGTATCCCATTAGCCTAAGGAATCCTCTTAACTTGGAGATGTTATTAGGGTTGGTCCATTCTGTGATGGATTTTATTTTTTCTGGATCAACCTTGACTCCTTCTTTAGATATTACATGTCCAAGATAGCTAACTTCTTCTTTACCGAACATGCATTTGGACATCTTGGCGTAGAACTGATTTTCTTTTAAAATAGAGAGCACCTGTTCTAGGTGTGTGAGATGATCCTTCCATGTCTTACTGTATATAAGGATGTCATCGAAAAACACTAATACAGACTTCCTTAGGAATGACTGGAATAGGTTATTCATAGTTTCTTGAAATGTCGTTGGGGCGTTAGTTATCCCAAAAGGCATTACCTTAAATTTGTAATGTCCCTCATGGGTTCAAAAATCTGTCTTCGCCACATCTTCTAGCCTTACTCTGATTTGGTAAAATCCTGACCTTAAGTCTAATTTTGAAAAGTACCTTGCACCATGCAGTTCATCCAACATTTCATTGATAAATGGAACGGGGAATTTGTCTTTAATAGTTATTTTGTTTAGTCCTATGTAATTGATGCATAGCCTAAATGACCCATCCTTCTTTCGTACTAGTACTACTGGTGCAGTATAAGGACTTCGAATTTTTGTAATCACTCCACATTTCAATAAATCAGGGATTAATCGTTCAATCTCCATCTTATGGTGGTGTGGATACCTATAGGGTTTAACATTGATAGGGCTGGATCCTGACTTGATTTCGATGACATGCTCGATCTTCCTTTTTGGTGTTAACTCCATGGGGAGGTCTTCAAATACTTTTTTGTATTTTTGGATTAATCCTTGGATCTTTGAATGATATTGTTTAACTACTTTTGAAGTTAATAATTCCATCTCCTGGCATTGTACGACATATGCTGGTGCTCCTTTTCAAATTAGCTTCTCCATTTTGTGGGATGACACAATTTTTGTGCAAGGGGTTGTACCCCATATAATTTGTATCTTTCTCCTTGCCATTTAAACTTTATAAAGTGTTCTTGGTGGTTTGGTGAGTAGGTACCTAGTGTTTGCAACCACTGAATTCCTAATACTGCATCAACTCCTCCTAAGGGCACTGCATAAAATTCTAACTCAAGGTTATAGTCTTTTATTTGTAGCTTAACTTTGTGGCATTTCCCTACTTTTTCAATCTTCTTTCCATCTGCTACCATTAATTTCATGTTGGGTACTGGATATATGAAAAGGTTAAGCCTCTTTGCAACACTTACGTCGATGAAATTATGGGTGCTTCCTGTGTCGAATAGGACTACAACATTGTTATTTTTTATATGCCCTTTTAATTTTAATGTTTTTGGTTGGTGTATTCCTGTTATGGCTGCAATTGATATTTTGGGAGTTTCTTCATCTTCTGAATCTAACAAGGGATTTTTGATGTCACGAGTTTCTTCTAAGTCGGATTCATCACTATCTGACTTGTCTTCTTCTTCTGCTTCACATTGATATAAGTTCTTGGTGGTCTCTTCTTTTAAACATCTGTGTCTTGGGTCCCACTTCTCTCCACAATACTTACACTTCCCTTCTTTCATCCGTTGGCCTTCTAAGGTGGTTTTGTTGTCATTTCTCAGATGTGGTGGCTAGTATTTGATGTCGGTTTTTTTATTTGGAATAGACCTTCTATATTTGTCATGGCTTTTGTTCCACGCTTTTTTAAATTTTTATTCAATGATTTTTACCTTGCATCTCGCCTTGTCCAAGGTTGATACATTTAGTTTCTCTAGTTCATATCTTATATAGGGTTTTAGTCTGTACACATAAGTCTGGAGGCGTTGAATGTCTGTGTGTTCTGGCACACGTGTCACCAGGGCTTCCCATTCGTCAATGTATTCATCAACATCGCCTTTTTGCTGGAGTCTGGTAAGTTTTGCAAAGAAGTCTTTTTCTTTTAAGTCTTTAGACCTATTAAAGAAATAATTTTTGAATGTTCTCCACTTGCGCTTAGTTTCTTATGTTGTAACCTTCCACCACATGTACCATTTGTAAGCCCACTCTTCTAGTTGCATAGAGGCATATTTTATCATTTCCTTGTCAGCGGTGATATTGTGTATGGAAAAAAATTCTTCTGCCTTGTTGATCCACGCCACGCTTCATTTTGTGTCTCCATTGAATTTTGACAATTCTAACTTGGGTTTCATTTGATATCCATTCCTTTTTGGAGGATAAAGTGATTGCTCATGATTTGGAGAGAGATCATGATCAAACTCTTCTTGTGGACTTCCTCTTTTGGGAGGAATTATCTTACGGTGCCTTGAATTTGAGGATGGTTGGTATTCCTTTGACATATTACACACTAATGTAGTAATTGTGTTTTCCAAATGATGCTTGAGTCTTCTTAACCCAAATTCGAACAATACTGTGATGTTTCTTTTTACACCTTCCATCTCCCAAGATACTGCTTTGTTGACTTCATTTTTGACAGTCTTTGATAATTCGATTTTGCTTTTGTGTAGTTCTCCTTCGATTTGGTTGAGTCTTGAGTGTAAACCCTCAATATTTTTAGAACCTTGGGCTTGGTTAAGCTCTAATTTCACCATTCTTTCTTAATTTCATTCATTTCTGCCATTTTTCTTGTGCAAGGAGGAATTTTGTTTTATTAAGAATGGTGAGGTTTAAGGAATAATAATTAATTATTATATAATAAAATCTTTATTTTCCCTTAAGTTTTGTAAAATGTGAGTAGATTGGGTGGTTGGGAGGGATGAGTGTTACATTCCCCACCTAAGTTCAAATCTCACTTTCTCTTTTCAAGTAATTTTTTTTGCACTTTTATATTCAAACCCAAACCCACTTATTAAGAAACCATGTGTGGTTTCACTTTTACCCCTTTTTTTGTTTTACTTTTTTTGGGGGGTTTACTTTTACCTTTTATTTTTTAAGGACAAGGTCCTATTTTTTAGGGAAGCCCTAGGAGATCGAATAGTAACCTCACTCTGATACCACTTGAAGCAGACTAAAAATCTAAAACCAACATGAATTCTGGAAATTAACCACAGTAAAATTGAATATTGATTGATGATTTAATTACAATGATGAGAAAACATTTTATAAGTAAAACATACACCATTTCACTGAAAGGGTGTGATCCTATGTTTTAATTAATACTACATTAATATTAAAATAATTGCTCATAATATTAGATACATAACATAACACTACGCCTAGGGGCACTCCTATTCCTTACCATGTGGAGAGGTTTGGGAGCACGAGTCACACTGCACCTTCCATTCTGGTGGTGGAAGCTACATCACATGTTCATCCTAGACCTAGTGTTAGTAGTCCTATTAGGATACCAGAACCAAGAAGAGTGAATATAGGGAACACCACTTACATAGCTTCACATGTCCCTTCATCGTCTATTCCTAGTTCTTTAAATGCTATTCCTCCCCCACATTCACGTGGTCCTTCAGGCTGGAATGTTGCTACGAGTCATGTGCGTACTCCTACTACTCGAGTAGTTGTGTCACAAAGTCAAGTACCTCCTGTTGTTTCGGGAGGTCATATTCCTACTTCTGGAATGTCTATCCCTACCTATGGAATTTCTCATGGGACATCTCATGGGACTTATTATGGACCTTTTTATGGACCGTAGTATGCACAAAGTTATTCACCTTATGGATACAGGTATCAACAACCCGCATACTCTCTGAATTATGGCTTTGTATCCCCACATAGTCAAGGTACACCGCATTATGGTGCTTCCATACCACCCTACATGGGTCAAACGGGAGGAGGATACTATGGACATGGCCATGGTGGTTACGATAATCAGTCCTATGTGAACCAAAATTATCAAGGAATGCCTCATAGACCTACTCAACTATTATAGTGGATTTCACCACTCTAGGTGAATCACACTTTGTATGGCCTTCCCTTGTCCCGCTGCAGACTCTTTAGACCCCATGAACCACATTTTATCCTTTGATGTTACCTTGATCATCCCTAAAAGTATATGAAAAATGATATAAGCATATTTTTACTCGATACCTTCCTACATATGTGGATCTATCCCCGATAACCGCGTACATCGGGATGTGTGCATAGTCCAAATCCTTTTGGAGTTTTCCTTGACTTGGATCCGACTCATCCGACTCTTGGCCTTCCATATGCCTTGAGATCACTCAGATTTGACCCTTCATTATCCCTTGTGAAGCTATATAAGGAACCCCTTGGTACATTGAAGGCATATAGAGAGATTGAAGCAAAGAAACTATAGTCCATTGTTGCCAGAATTTATACTTGAGTCTGCATCCCTTTGTCCCTTGGAGCACTGTTGTGTTCTTCCCAAGCTTTCCTTTTGCTAGTAAGCTTGCTATCAAGAGATGGAGGATTGAGGTGGTGGAGGCCCAAGTGGGGGATTCAGTTTCTCCGGTTCGCAGACGTGCCATCAAAGGTTGTATCTATCTTGTAGTCTCTGATTTATATTAATAAGAACTATCTTTTCCTGTCCAATGATGTATATTTGATTAATGTTGTATCCATTGGAATATGTCAAATGATTTTACATTATTGATGATATATATATGCTAGAATAGATCTAACACCATGATATATAGTATGCTTGTATTGTTTACTTGTTGTTGAGGAAGTATTATAGCAATTCAAGCTGAAGATTGGAAAGCTCAACAGGGATCTACTTCAACCGTCCGAAATAAGGTACGAGGTCTGATCCTTTAGTGTTAGACATTTTATTTCTATTGCATATTGGGAAATATTGATTTTTGGAGTCAAGTCTGTCTGTTGTGGTACCCCAAGCCATAGGAATTTCTCTCTGTAACAGAATTGGCAACTCCCCTGGGGAGTTCCTAGTAGTTGTCCTTTGGGGGTGATTTTCTCAGCATTCAATGTATTTGAATTGCTCTTTCTCTCTTGTTTCTGTGTTGGGTCTAGGGGCATGTATGCCTGGCAGAGTTTGATTGGAGTGAAGTTTGTCTCAGCTTGCCTGTTTGCCTTGTTTTATGCACCTTTTCTTCATGTACGCGGTTTTTTTATTTACAATCGCGTATACACGCGGTTTTCTCTGTGATTTCCGTGTATACACGTGGGTTTACTGCGAACAGTCACGTATACCCTGGTTTTTTCCTTTTTGTGGAAGATTGTTGGTTTCTAGGTGAATGTTGTTAGTTGCTGAGTCTCCTTTGGCACTGCCTGAGTTTTTTTTGACCTTTGTTTCTGACCAGAAACGTTTTTTTTAGCCTATTTTTTCTTTTTTATAGGAAAGTTCTTGTCATGGCATTTTCGATTTTTTGTTTGAGATTAGTGCATTAGAGTTATTTTACCTTAGTGTTGTGCTTGGATGATGTTTATGTATGCTTGCAGAGTCTGAGGGTGGTAGAATCATTCTTTTTCTTTTTGCATCTCTTATATTTTCAAAAAATCCAAAAACATTTGCTTATCATCATGCATTGCATTTTGCATTTTGCATTGTACTTGCACTAGATCTAGATTTGCTTTGGAGTACTAGTTAGGACTTCATATAGGAAAATTTGCATTCATCATTTGAAGAAGAATTGTGCATTTCACGTAGTACGCATACCCTGTTTACATGGACACAATGCATTTGCATTGATTGTTACGGTGTGCATTTTACTTCATGTTGCGTCATAACACCACTAGTTGCATGACCATATCCTATTTTTTAGTAATAGAGCCAACTAAAATCAACATTAATTAAAATGAATTACACTCTTTTCTTTTCTAGGGTGCACCAACAAGCTTAGGTTTTAGGATCTTGGAATAGTTCATTGTAAGTTAATTCTCCAAGATCACTAAACGAAAACAACTAGGTGTCTGTCCAGGGAGTGTGTGAAATCCTTGGTATAACCATCGTTCTCAGGATCCTCCTCTCAAACGGGAGTTAAGCACGAGGCAGTGTGAGCGGTTATCGATTGGGATGACCCCTAGTCATAAATGAGTAGCATCGGCGATATTGCCAGGACTGTATTCGTATATGGGGGCTCTTTCGAGAGTTTCGGGCTTTGCTACCCTGCCCATACGGTCAATCCTGCCTACAACTGTCCACCTGAGCTTTGATTATATTGAGGTGACCTTAGTGACCTTACCTAGGATATCGAGGGGGTACTTGTAGAGGTTATTCTGCATGTGTCCTGGCTAGGTTGGGGTTGGACAGCACAGTAACTTTACGCGTTGAAGCTGAGGGCCACAATAATTGGTTACGTACCTTCGCTTGTTGTGTATGGGAGTCTCAAGCCTCTCCTAGGTGAGACATACCTGCTTCATTCAGAAGCTCACTTATCCAGCCCTTGTTTGCTTGCATTTGGCTTTAGATTTTATTAGTGATTGCTCTATGCACGCTAGTTGGCCTAGGGTTTACGTAAATAGAGAGTCTTTGCTATTCTTTGATTCATTATGGATTCGAGTGCGGTTTTACGCCGTTCTCGTCGGTTAGCAGGACTTCCGCCTTCTACTTCTCCTCCTCCTTTGGGAGAGAGACCTAGGTGGACTATGTCACACACTATTCACACACCATGGAGGACCATTCAGAGACTATTCCTGATCCACCTCCTCCCATTCGTATTGACGATGGGGAACTTACTCTTACGTACGATCCTTCACCTGACCTAGTTGAGTTAGGTCCTGTGATTTCCCAGATAGGATCCTTGCATTATCAACCTATTCACCCTAGGGATGATCCCCCGTTGACACATTACCGGTATAGAATGCCGGAAGACGCCGAGACTCGCTTTGAACCTGCCACTACTAGCTATGGTAGTTATGCTACGACTGGTTTTCCTATGCATGATTTGATGTTCCACGTCGAATCCAACTTTGAGCCTAGCACTATGCCTACGGGAAATCCCATGCCTTACCTTGCGGAGAGGTTTGGGAGTACTAGTCACATTGCACCTTCTGTCCCAGTGGTGGAAGCTACATCTTATCTCCCTCCTAGGTCTAGGCTTAGTGATCCCATTAGGATACCAGGTCCTAGACGAGTGACGATAGGAAATAGTACATATCTTCTTACTGAACTTCCTTTTTCCTCGGTTCCAAGTTCTTCAAATTTACATCCTCCACCTTATCCACGTGGTCCTTTGAGCCGATATATGGCTACGAGTCAGGTCCGTACTGTGGTTACTAGGCTGATTGTGTCTCAAGTCCATATACCACCCGCTGCTTCAGGAGGTTATATTCACCCTTCTAGTGGTCATCTTGTTACGTCCGGGGAATATATACCTACTTATGGTATGTATGTTCCTCGTTCCGGAGCTTATCTTCCTACCTATGGAGTGTCCCATGGGACATCTCATGCGATGACCTATGGACCTTATTATGGCACGCAGTATGGACAGGTTTCTTCACCTTACGGAGGCGGGTATCAACAACCTTCTTACTCTCCTAATTACGGCTTCGTAGCTCCTACTAATCAAGGTCCACCTTACTATGGTACTTCCACACCACCCTATATGGGTCAGACAGGCGGAGGACATTATGGCCAAGGCCATAGTGGTGCTCAAACCTATGTGAACCAGGGAGCGGTCCATCGACCTCATCATCATAGGCTCCCTTTCCTCATGACGCTTAACCTTCCTGACTTATCGAGACTTACGAACGATCCAGTGGCTCATGACCCGGCTTGGCCGGCTGTCCCTACCAAGCTTCCTTCGGATATACCTAATTTCGAAGGCAAACCGCGAGAGGATCTGAGCAAACACGTTACCATGTTTCACCTTTGGTGCTCTTTGAATTTGTTACATCAGGACTCAGTCCGCTTACGACTATTTCAATGCACCCTCACAGGGCCTGGTGCGAAATGGTATATAGAGTTACCAAAGGGAGCCTTTACTATGTTCAATGATCTTGCGATGAATTTTCTTAATCACTTCCAACTACCAGTGCATTATGATGTTGGTACTGAAATCTTGTCGACATTTTGGCAAGATAAAGCCACCCATATTTCTGATCATATTCAGGAGTGGCGTAGACGGAAGAGATTAATTAAAGCTTTTATACCACCGGTGTTCCTTCTCGAGTGGTTCCTCAAGTCTTTATTTCCATATATCACGAAGGATGTTTCCACATCCAGAGTGAAAAATGAGGAACAAGCGATCTTTAGGGTGCAGGAACTGGACCTGATTTATGCTCAGTCCAGTTTGTTATATGAAATTATTCCCAACGATCCTCGTTCTAGTTTCGATCCCAAGGTCAAACCTGGACCACATGCTGATGGCATTGTGGGTTGTGCAAGTGCCAAACCTGTGGATTCGGTTGCAAAACAAGTTAGTCAATTGTCACTCAACCAATTTGCTTCGGGACAAGCTACGGCTTCGTCTCAACCCACCTAAACGACGAATGTACTTTCTGTGCAATCGTCGGACCAGAAGGGTAACCAGCAGCCCTGACAGAATAGGAGAAAGGGTAAGAATAATAATCGAAAGGGTGGGAATAAGAATGAGAATGATTCCAATCATGACAAGAACAGTCAAAATGCTGGGGGGGACAAGCAAGCGAAACGTAAGGTTAAATTCCCTTGCAAGCTATGTAAGGATGATCACCTCACTTACTTGTGCCCTCGAATTGATGAAGATTCGAGACTCTTAGCACAAGGCCTAGCTGTGCTAACGAACCCTTTACTGCATAACCAGAACATGAAGTCGAATTCCCAGGAGCAATCTAGTGATAATGATCCACCGGAGGCTAGTGCTCGTGGGTGCATTAACATGGTCCGTGCTGCTAAGGTTGTGACTCGTACGAAAGATTATGGATCGTCACAACCTAGCCCAGGCAAAGAACCTGATCCACTAGGAACCCCTTTGCGCATTGAGAAACCTGCGGATAAACCTGAAGTTGCACCTCGCATTCCTAAGGGGGTACTTAAGCACTCGGGGCATAATCCAAATGCCCGAGCCACCCATAATTATTCAGTTGTCGAGGACTTGGGCCATACTCCTTGTGCGATGTCTGCATTGGAAGTGCTTCAGAGTTGTCCTTCGCAAAGGAAGGCTTTGCTTTCTACTCTTGGTGTGAATGGTGACGATTCTTCCTCAGTGATCAAATTTGAAACCGCAGGACATCAGCCTCGCTTGCCCTACTATGTGTCACTTTTGGTACACGTAGAATGTGTTAACATGATTGTCAAGTGCACTGTGATTGATGAGGGTGATGCTGCCTCTGTGATGTCTTTGTCCTGTTGGAAGGGTCTTGGTTCTCCTGAGCTGTTGAAATCAGTGACTATGTTAATTGCTTTTGATGGGATATCATTTAGGCCGCACTGCATCCTTCCTTCCGTTAAGGTCCGTTTGGGGGGGGAAACCGTTGCGATAGAGGTTGAGGTGGTTGATGCGCCCCTCGACTACAATCTCTTGCTGGGTCAGAACTGGATGTATAGTATGCAATCCATTGATTCTTTCGTGTTTCACGTTGTATTCTTTCCACATAACGGGAAGATTGTAACGATTGATCAAATGGCATTCAAGAATTCCCCTGTTACTGCATCTTCGGGAGCTTCGGTCCCAATCGTTGAACACTCTCAGCCGGCAACTGGGAGTGTGGGTGTAGGCATGTATTCATCCCTCATGGGAACCTTTAGTTGTCCTACACCGGTCCTCATGATAGGATCTCGTTCCGATAAGGCTTCGTCTTCTATGACCTCAGCGTCTTTTTGCATGACTCATATGGAAGACCCTTGGATTCTTCCTACGCTGAGTATTTCGAGTGATCCTGTCGAGACCAACGTGCCGCTTCCTGTAGCCATGATTTCTTATCAAGCCAATCTTCAGAGTGTTGCGGAGCGTTGTTCTTCCTCTTCCCGGACAGAGGCGGAAGACCCCTATGTGCTGCCGGCATGGGAAGTACAGTCTTCTCATGCCCATGACTTCCTTGACACGGTTTTTCCTTCTAATGAAGCGATCATTGAGGCTATGTCAGGAGTTGAGCCGCCATGGGAGGAACTTCATCATAGATCATATTTCCTTCCACCGCTTTACTGTTTGGAGCATGAGGATTATAGGGAGATTCTTAGTCAGAGGGTTGGTAGCCTCATGGTTCCATTAAGCTCTCCTGGTCAGATGGATAATGGAAACATGGTGAACATATCTTCCACGATTGCTATCAACATCTCTCGAAATCCTGGCACCATTGAGAATGTCTATATTGGGGCCGAATGTTCCCAAGCTGAGATTCTCGAATATACCGAGCTATTCAAGGAATTTCATGATGTTTTTGCTTGGTCTTATGATGAGATGCCAGGTATTGACCCTCGGATTGTTGAACATGAAATTAAGACTTACCCCAATACTAAGCTTGTTCGACAACGTTTACGCGATGTGAATCCTAGGAAAGCACCCGCCATTAAGGCAGATATAGAGAAACTGTTGAAAGCCGGTTTCATCTATCCCGTTCCCTTGACGGAGTGGGTTTCAAACCCCATTCCGGTGGATAAGAAGCAGGGAGCAATCCGAATATGCATTGATTTCCGTGATTTGAATCATGCCTGTCCTAAGGATAACTTCCCCACACCATTTATACATCATATTTTGGATGAGTGTGCGGGTGGCGAGGTGTTCTCCTTCATGGATGGCTTTTCCGGGTATAATCAGATCCAGATTAAACCTGAGGACCAACACAAGATTGCATTTATTTTTCCTTGGGGAACGTTTGCATATCGAAAAATGTCTTTCGTCCTTAAAAACGCTGGAGCTACATTTCAGCGGGAAATGACCTTTATTTTCCACGATCTCAAGTCTATTATTGAAGTATTTTTGGATGACCTCGCTGCTCACTCTCGTATGAGAATGCGTCATCCCTATCACTTGAGATTGGTATTCGAAAGATGCTGGCCTTATTCGGTTCGATTAAACCCTCATAAGTGCATCTTTTGTTGTGAAGTCAGGTCGTTTATTAGGATTCATCGTTTTGAAGGAGGGGATAAGAGTCGATCCCTTGAAGGTTGAGGCAATACTTTAGTTGTCTCCCCCGAAGAACATTCGTCATCTTCAGTGTTTGCAAGGTATGGAAAAACTCTTATGAAGATTTGTGGTCAATTTTGCCATTTTGACTAGAGGCTTCATGCGTCTCTTGAAGAAGGATACTCCCTTTGAATGGGGTGAGTGAGCCCAGAAGTCCTTCGATGCACTTAAGCGAGCCCTAGCATCGGCCCCGGTGATTAGTCCTCCGAATTATAGCCTTGATTTCCTATTATATGTGGCCGCGTTGTTAGAGATTATTGGTATTGTTTTGGTCCAGGAGGATGAGGAGCTCTAGGAGCATGTCATATACTACCTGAGCCGAAACCTTATTGACACAGAGATTCATTATTCTCATGTCGAGAAGCTTGCCCTAGCGATTGTACATGCGGTTCAGCGTTTGAGACATTATATTCTCCTTCGCCAGACCTTGGTTGTGGCCCATGTCAATCCATTTCAGTTCGTCCTCACACAAAGGATGATTGGGGGAAAATACAATAAATGGATTGTCATTCTGCAATAATTCGATCTCGAATTTGTTTTGATAAAGTCGAAGAAGTCGTTAATTTTTGCAGAGCTTATATCAGATTTCCTGAGCGAGGCCGAGGAGTTGGTTTGTGAGGATACATTTGTCGATGAACATATCTTCTTAATCTCAATGTCTGACCCATGGTATGGAGATATCATAGTATATCTGCAAACACAGAGGACCCCTACTCACCTCTCGTGAGATGAACGACGACGATTACGTCACGTCTCTAAGAACTACCTTATAGTGGACAATACTTTGTACCGCCATGGGGTAGATTCCATTTTACGACATTGTTTAACTCATGAGGAGGCTGAGGTTGTGCTGAATGATTGCCATGGAGGGGCGTGTGGTGGTCATTTATCTGGGCTTTCAACATCTCAAAATATTTTGAGAGTGGGTTATTTCTGGCTGTCGATCTTTAAAGATTGTGTTGATGCGGTCAAGAGGTGCCACCCTCGCCAAGTGTTCGCACAGAATATGCGCTTGAAACCTGCCCCTTTACATCCGATTATCACCGCCGGTTCCTTCACTAAGTGGGGGCTTGATTTTATGGATTGCAACCCAGCTTTAGCTGGGGGGCACCATCACATTATAGTGGCGGTGGATTATTTCATGAAATGGGCTGAGGCAATGCCTACAGTAAAATCCGATAGTGAGACAGCCGCTCACTTCGTATTCAACCAAATCATTACTCGGTTCGGGATTCCGAAAGAGCTTGTCACTAACCATGGCTCGCACTTTCAGAACCATATGATGGAAGAGTTGGTGTCCAAGTTAGGGTATAAGCAAGAGCACTCCTCTTCTTACTACCGCCAAGCGAATGGACAGGTTGAAGCAGTGAATAAATCACTTAAGTCCATTCTCCAACGAACCATCGCACAAAGCAAGACGAATTGGCACATTATGTTATACCCTGCTTTGTGGGCATATCGAACCGTGGTTAAGACTGCCACTGGTTTTTCTCCATATCAGTTGGTGCATGGAGTGGAGTCGATATTTCCAGTTGAATGCGAAATCCTTTCGTTGAAGCTAGCTGTGAAACTCTTACCAGACACTTCACCTTTGGAGGAGCGTTTGGTCCACCTTGAGCAACTTGATGAGCAGCGTCGAGATGCCTTGGTGGCTCTAGAGGTTAATAAACATCACGTTAAGGTCCAGTACGATAAGTCTATCCGTCTAAGAGTGTTTAGTGAAGGAGACTTGGTCCTTTTGTGGGATCAAGTGAAGGAACCCTTGGGGGCAGGGAAATTTAATCCTATGTGGCGTGGTCCTTACGTGGTCAAGCGTGTCTTAGAGAAGGGCGCCTATGAGTTAGTCTATTACGAAGGCACAGCTTTGGTGAAGCCTAGAAATGGGCTCTATCTCAAAAAATACTATGCATGATCTTTAGCCAAGGCTGCTTGTTGTATATTATTGTACAGCATTTGCATAGTTAGGTCTTTTCTTATCGTGATCGGGTTTGTGATTAGTTTTCATTTCTTTTGGAAGATGTCAATGGAATATTCCACCTACATAGGATTCGCAGATGGTGCAAGCCGTCACACTCAACACTCAACCTCTGCTGCTTGGGTGATTTATACTCCTATGGGTCAAGTGTTGTCTTCAGGAGGTGTATGTCTACGGCCATCTTCCAACAATGTTGCTGAATATAGCACCATTATTGAGCTTCTACGAGATGCCATTTCACATGGCATTCTATCTCTTGAGGTACGTCTTGATTCAGAGTTAGTAGTGTCACAGCTCAATGGTTTGTACCATGTTAGAGATCCGACGTTATTGAGAAGATTCTTACGTGTGAGATTGTTAGAACGACAATTTGAGAGTATAACATATATACACATTCCAAGAAATGATAATCAAGTTGCTGACTCATATGCTAACTACGTGTTAGATTGGCATTTGTTTCATTCATAATAAATTAATCACAAACATTTTTACACATGTAAATAAATAAACCGATCACCATAAATTTTTTATATATATCAAAAATGTGGTAATACATAGTGTCATATACAAAAGTGGAGCTTTCAAAGCTTCCATCATATAATACACGATAGTACAAAACATATACACTCCCAGGAATCTAATCCTATGGAGGAGGGTTGTGATCATGATATGTCACTACGGCTCTAGCTAGCCGCTGCAATAAATGCACCCATGCACGTGGTACACCCACCACCTATTGCTACATGGCCTCAGGCAAGTCCTCGACTTGCACCATGGGAACTCCATGAGTCAGTTGCACGAAGTTTGTATGAACGCCCTGAAGCGTTCGCTATGCATCCGCACCTGTGATCTCATCCCCTCTTCCCCTCCGTCTATGACGTGGGAAGCCCTCTGGTCTCCATGGTCCCACATCTGCACATGAATGGTAGATGTCACTATGTGTTGTCACCCAAAAACATGTCTTTTTGATTCCACATAATCAAGAAAACACAAAAAAATTAAATAACTCAAAAAATTTTAAAAAAGAGTGTGAGTCGAGATTCGGTACCTATCTCTCCATATGCCGATCCTGGTGGCAATGGCATGTCTGGATCCCCCCAAAAATCTATCCCTCCATTGGGGTAGTCATCTATGGTAACAATCTGTCGTCACCATCATGGAAAGAAGTCAGCTGGATATGGGTTGGCCACCCTACCACCCCCCAGTTTGCGCATAGCATCTGCCCAACACCGTTGGGCTGGATCTCGAACCCCGTGGAGAGGAACGTCCACTCTAGGGCTCAATCTTGGAACACGCTTGAAGAAGAATGTGCTCAGAATGCTGTTGAACCCAAAATTCTGTATCATGCTTTCCTTACACTCACTGAGCTGGTGTTTCATGTTGCTCAGTAGTGTAGTACTCCAGTCATATATGGTCGGTCTCATACACTCCACCGCATAGAACATCAATGGTCGCGAGGCCTGATGGAGTGAGTCTAAGCCTGCTATCCTGCCCAGCATTAGTAGTATGGACTTTAGGCCCAGCACCTGTATAGCATTGGTAGGGACTTGGCTCCCCACCTTCTTAGTCTCTGGGTAGCAGTACATAGCTACGTACTCATCGATAGTAAGCCCACCGCCTGGACCACCTCGGGAACAAAGGTTCACCACCTCCCCTTGTCTAGATAGACCTGTGATAAAGTATATATCTTCCACCTCTATGGTGAGAGACATCCCGTCTATCCAGAAGGACTTTGAGTCTGGATCCCAATAGTCTACTAGCATCTCTAGCAGTCTTGGTTTGGCCCTCAAACCACCAAGACACCAGAACTTGTAGAGTCTGCATGCTCAAAGAGCTTGTTGAGCCCTCACATCGGCCCTTACAGCATCCTCTACTTCACCATGCTCATGCTCTCTCCATTCTAGCACCATCCTGCAAGAGAAATTACCCAATTGTCCATTAGTTTCCTTTAAATTCACTTGCACGGCGTCATATGCGACTGTTTTGCAAACAGTCACGTATGTACACGGATTCTAGCCTCTTTTCTGCATATATCCAACCCTATACATGGAAAAAGCTTCGATACCCACGTGGGCCGCAGTACTCATGTAGAGATGGCCAAAACACCCTCATTTCACCATGAAAATCTATAAAAATTATATCAAAATGCATGAGGAGAGCATGAGTAGTTACCTAGAAGAAACGGTTGTGAATTCCACCGGCTGGATCTACTGGAATTTGCAATTGAAAATCAGAGCTCCAATGGGTAAAAGTTTCAAATGATTTATATTTTTTACTATTTATAGAAAAATTTTCAAATATTTGAAAATTTTTACCCCCTTTCCTATAGTTTTGACAGTTTCTAACCATTTTGGACCGTTTCTGACATATGTTGTGATGTAGAAGACCATTTTCAGTGCCGTTTCAACCATTGGATTGACCCGTTCGTACTGATCTCAGGTATAATGTTTATACTGGCATATAGGTTAGGTTCACCACTATTTGCATTTTTTCATGACCTTATGACCATGTCACCATGACCTTAGGTACGAACCCACTCTATAGTGTCACGGAACCTTCTTGTTGTTATAGAAGTGGCATAATATGAGTGGTAGAGCTTCACCTTACATGGGTACCCTAGTTAGCGCCTTATTTGCTTTTTGTTCCCATGCCGACATTTTATCCTTTAGGGTGTGGGAGTCCGTTGTATAGTACCGCCATGACATTTCGCAAGAGCCTCATACTCCTCTTGATCTTATGCTGTCCTGTTTCCCTCCGGACTCCCCCTATGTCAAGTTGTGAATGCATTATCATGAGCTTTTCCTTCCTTATTGAGCTTTATGCCAGCTCTCCTGACATTGCGTTTCAGCCATATAGCCCGAGCTTGTCTCATGTCTAGCCATGCAGAGCCATTTTTATATCCTTCGTAGCTTGATTTCCCTTTTCACCGGGAGGGGATTTTCCCCCGAGTGTCGATATCCTACACATGTATCCTTGCATTTAGCATAGGTATGTTCGACTGCTTGGAACTAGTTTGTTTGCCTTGATTACACTCATCTCCTCCTAGTTTGTAACTATAAAGCTAGTTTATTCTTTTTTCAAGCTTTTCAAATAACTGAAAAAGTCCAAAAAAAAAATCAAAAAACCAAAAAGCCGGACAAGGAAAGATGTTATCTTTGGCAGTTGTCGAGTTGTGTCGCCTTCAAACAGATCACTGTATATCACATCCATTGGTTGGGTTATAGTTTGACTTTAGGAGCTGTACTTGTTTATCAGAGTTTATCTCCACCGACTGGTTAAGCTTCCAGTCCCTATGGAGCCTCTGTTCATGCCTCCTGTGTCACAGAGATCTCCCAGTTTGTATATCGAGTCTATGCTGGCTTCATTCAGTCACCATATTCCATTATGCTCTTGTTCGAAGGAAGTTGAAACATGTGTCGGCCATTCCTTAGTTATCTTGACTTTGCATGTCGGCCATTCCCGATACAGTTACTGGTTCATGCACCTTATGATCGAGTTCTTCCACATTAGACAGCTTTGCTGAGTACCTCGTGTTGGATGATGGGGGATTCCTTAATGCCCTCCTTCCAGCAGATTTCATCCCATCGACTTCAGATCATCTATTTTGGGATTGGAATCTAGAGTCCTTTTGAGTGCCTTGAGACTTGCAGTCATCAGTGGTAGGTTCTCTCGCCATCGACAGTTTCTTGGGAATACATCAATGTCCCCTGATCGATGGATCCTCTCAAGTGTTTAACCTCAACACATCTATTCACACTTGTAAGTTTGCACTCTAGTACATTGATTCCCATTTTCATTATCAGTGGGTAATCTCGCGTCTGTTAATGTTATACATCAATGACCGGAAATCAGACGATGGACTACTATGTTCGACCTCAAAAAATCTACTTGTATAGTAGGACATGTACTCGTAACGGTTTGTGTATAAGACTTTCCAGACTGGTGGCATCTCATATATGCTACCTCCTTGATCATGCCAGTGTTCATGAGATTTCTTCTCTCGTGACTTGATACCAGTATATGTCAGACATTTCCAGCCATTATGGAGATCTTGATCTATTGTATATCTTCAGCCATTTTGGAGATCATGGTCCTTTGTATATCTTCATCATGGAGATTCTAATCTACGTATATTGTACGTGGCGATGACCACATATGTGATATCATGTATTATGCCTATTCATGGCCATTGTACTCTTATGTATCCGAGACTGCTATATGTACTTGCAGTTATATGCAGAGTTGTATTGT
This sequence comes from Pseudotsuga menziesii, assembly GCA_001517045.1. NCBI lineage: Eukaryota > Viridiplantae > Streptophyta > Pinopsida > Pinales > Pinaceae > Pseudotsuga > Pseudotsuga menziesii. The sequence goes on along the minus strand of LPNX010594822.1, from coordinate 450,399 downwards.
TGTACTATGCTGATTGGGTGGCTGGTCTTCCATTTGGGTACCTTCATCACTCCACTTCTAGGATGGACTCATAATGTATTTCGGCCATCGTATGACCCATCTGACCTCACACATTAGGGGGCATCTGTTATAGCGGATTTCACCACTCTAGGTGAATCACACTTTGTATGGCCTTCCCCTGTCCCGCTGCAGACTCTTTAGACCCCATGGACCACATTTTATCCTTTGATGTTACCTTGATCATCCCTAAAACTATATGAAAAATGATATACGTAGATTTTTACCCGATACCCGCGTACATACACGGATCTGTCCCCGATAACCGCGTACATCGGGATGTGTGCATAGTCCAAATCCTTTTGGATTTTTCCTTGACTTGGATTTGATTCATTCGACTCCTGGCCTTCCATATGCCTTGAGATCGCTTGGATTTGACCCTATTGTAATCTCACAGATCACATAAGGTTACCAATAATACATACAAAAATATACAGAATATACACAGATACAAGAGACAAGAAAAGATAGGATAAACAGATTATATTATTCTCAATAGATCATACAAAGCCAAGAACTGAACTTAGTTCTTGTGTGGCTCAACAGCCTAATATATACAAGTTACAATCAGTTTAAAAGTAACGACCCGTCGGTTCGGTGAACCAACACAACTATTAGTTAACAGACTAACTACTGTGTTTACTCAGCCGACCGACGTAGTCGGTCCCTCGACTTAGTCGGCTGATCAACTAAATCGGTCTTCGTTCAAGTCGACTTATGTCGACTTGCTCCTTCTACATCTCCCCCACAAACAAAACATTTCTTCGTCCCGAAGAAAGAGGGAGGTAAAAATAAATTAGAATTACAAAAATAGATTGCAAAAGGAGACTGCTACTGAGATGGGCTGTGCAGGTGAATAGTTGGTCTTTTCTGCACACAGACTTCGACTATTGCTGGTGCTGTGATGGCAAGCTGATGTTGAAAGTCTGTCCATGTCTGCAAATATTTCTAAATGTCGATGGTCAGAGTAGTAAGATTTGAGAGTACCGACATCTTCTCTGCCATGGCCATTTCTGCAATATTTTCCATGTTGGGGCCCAGCAGCTGATTGTGTTCTTCCGCAGCATCAAGGAGTCTCTTCATCTGCGGACAGATGTTGTCTACTTTCTCCAAGTTGGGAAGGGCTTGCTGAACCCACTGGTGTGCCTCACGTTCCAACTTCTGCAGCTTAATTTTTTCCATCTCTATTTGTTCCTCGATGGTCTGCCTTAGTTCTGTCTCAGTCGACTTCCTTCCTTCCAAGGCCTGAATGCCTTGTCTTGTCTGCCTTGTCTGAGTATATACCTGCCCATAATGAGTAGGCCAATCTCGGAGTACTTCCTTAGTTATAATGGATTCCTCCATGTGGTCTTGTAGAAGTTTGTGAGCCTCCGAGAATGCTGTGTGCTGAGTCAGGAGCAGGCGGGCAGTTTCTTCTTTTTGTTCGGCCTTAGTCTCTTGGAGGTGGGTCTGTATGGTAGACACCAAACCTTCAAACAGCTGATATTCTCTTTCCAGCGGTCGGTCGGTAGAAGCTTCGACAGGTCCTGGGGTAACAGTCTGTACAAGAGACCTACACTTGTTAAGAAACTCGACCTGTTCAACCTCCTTATCCCTGAGTTGTTTCTTTACTGTTTGTTTCCTCCTCTTTGCTTCTTTTGCTAGGGTGTTTAGCAGTTGGCCGACCTCTGTGTCGGTCAACGAACTTGCATCTTTTAAACTTATCCGTAGCCTGGATGGTCGATGCTGGTATGTTTGTTTCTTTTGTTTGTCAGCATCGTGCTCCTGAGTACCTGCAGTAGTAGAGGTCGGTTCTGTGGTGTCCTGTTGCGGTTCTGTTGGCTTGTCTTGAGGGTCTGCAGAAGTGGAAGGTGGAACAGAAGTCGAAGGTGCGTGTGTCTGAAGGGGTGGTTCAGTGGTCGGGGGTTTTTGTGGTTGAGGAGGTGGTATATCCACTTCCGGTTGTGAAGATGATAGTGGTTTCGGCTGTGAATCAGGCGGTGGTGGAGGGGGTGGAGATGATGGTGGTGAAGGTGGGGAGGGAGGGTTTCTTGATCCTGGTGGTGATGGAGAATGGTGTTGGGAACTTTGGTCGGAAGACATAATGTCTTCTTCTGGTGGGAGTTGGTAGTCGGTGAAGGTATGTTCATGCCCTGCTATGTCGCCACCGTCATGGATCCTTGTAAATACTGTTGTTTGCTGGGCATATATCTTGTTGCTGGCTTTCAGGGGTGTTGTTGTCTGTATGGTTTGGGCTGACTGGAATATTGCAGGTAGCGTTTGAAAGAAGGCTTTGAGTTCAGCGTCCGTGCTGGCCCTGGTCCTGAGTGCCTCTGGTATAACTCTTTCAAATACTTCTGGGGAAATGGCGGCCTGCTGTACCGATGCTTGCTCTTCGACTATGGTGGTCGGAGATGGAGGTGGAGGGGTCGACACAAGGTCGACTATATTTTCGGGTGTCGACTGAGTTTTGGGTTTCTTGGGTCGACCCTCTGGAGCTCCTGCTTCAATAAAGCGTTGAAACCGGGTTTCAACAGTTACCTTATTAGCCCGGGCATCTTCGACAATGTCGAGTGCTGTTGCTGCTAGTTCTTCATCGTCGTCGGTGGAGTCAGCAAGGACAAGCTTACGCTTTCCCTTGCCTTGCTGTCTTTTCTGTAGCTTGATCTTCCTTATGGCGATGGCTATCTCTTTGGCCAGTTTTTTAATCACGCTGCGCGACACAGCATACTCAGGGTCGTCTTCTACGACTTCTCCTGTCGGGGTCTGCAGAGGGTCGGCAGCTGCTGACTGTTGTACTGTTGGGGTCAGGGGAACTGTCTGTTGCACTACTGGGAGTGTTTGTACTGGTGTTTGCTGTTGTTGTTTAGTCGATGGGAGGTCAACTACTGGTGCAGTCGGGTGCTTCACTGTTAAGTGCACCCGACCAGGAGTTCCGGTCGGAGTATCCTGCGTCACAAAGGTGCTAATATACAAGTGTAGCTCGTAATCTTCCTCCTTCTCCTGGTCGGTCAGAGGTTCGACTATAGAGAAGTCGACCTGTTTTGTAGCCTCCGGGACTTGAATTTTGGTTTTTGCTTGTCTAGACAGCTCCCGAAAGATCTGGTCGACTGTGGGATAGTAGTCGAGGTCCCTGGCATTTGAATCTTGAGTGTTTGAGGACCATACTGATGTATGGTCGAGCTCCAGCTGGATGTGTGAGTCGGTTGGGAGGTTTCGTCGGATGTTCTGGGGCACCCTCCACCTTGTCGTTCGCAGCTTAAGATGCTGGAACCAGTTTTCCAGAAATACCTTGCCTTGGTTTAGTTCATGCACAGTTCCTTTTTGGGAAAAGGGTTTGAACCTGCGCATCTCGAATCTAGTCGGCTCTCGGAAGACGGGACTGCCTTCCGGGCATATATAGTACATAAAAATCCAAATGATTAAGGAGGGGAATTTGATAATACCTCTTGTTTCCTGACAGCGCTCGCATATGGTTTTGACCAAGTATGCGAGGTAGTCTTCCCATCTGAAGATTCGTCCGTCGGTTGTAATTTTGTCGACGGCGTCCAGCATTTCCAGTTTGAGGTCACTGCTGCGACCAGCCAAGGTGAGAGTAATGGCGATGATTTTCGCCACAATCTGTGGTGTTCGTGCGTCGATTTGACTGATCATCAAACCCTTGGAGTTTTTACCCGACGCCGAACCTGTAAGGCGTTCGACTAGCCCTTCCTTGATCCCAATGGGGACCGGGTCACCCTGGTTTGACAAACCAGTAAGTCGGGAGATAACATCTCCAGTGATGTCGACCAGTCGGTCAAAGTAAAATCGGCCATTGTGGTAACGACTAATAATGAATTTGACCGTGGCTTCCTTCGTACCAGTGAAGCTGGCCATGAGAGGTGCATTTGCATAAGCATATATGGTGCTATGCTTAACTTTCTCAGCCTCCTGGGTGATTCGTCGGTCTTCAAATGCCCATTCTTGAATATCTGTCCACAGCTTTTGAAACGGACCCTCCTGGAATTTCGCGTTTTGGATTCGTTTTAGTCACTGGAGTAAGGGTGAGTCTGCTGCCTGAAGTTCTTGGGCCTTAGCCGCAGCTCTGGTGCGTTTGGGTGCCATGGTTTCTGACTGAACAGACTGGTCGGAATTCTTACAAGGTTCGCAAGTTTCAGTCGACTGGGAGTTCGAAGGCTCTGTAGGTACGTGGTGTGGTGAATGAAATGTGGAATGTCCATTATTTATAGGCGTGGGTGGGGTGGATTGTCGAACTAGGTGAATTAATGGCGGACTTGACAGTTCAACTGCAACACTCGAGTGCGATTTCATGAATCTGGGGCAGGGCTCGAGGCCATTAATGCGGGATGGGACGCTCCAGGTCGACGGTCGGTGTCGATGGTGAGAACGGTCGACATGGTCAGTCGATGAAGATGGTTGATGGAAATGAAGTCGGTTGTCGAAGGGGTGAGTGGTTGTCATGATGGTTGTTTTATGAGTGTATTGTGTTGATTTGTGGATTATTTCTAACTTTTTATGCAGTTTTTGGTGTCAGTTAAGACCGTTATATGATTTTTTATTTATTTATTTATTTATTTTAGGCCCTGTACCGTTTAAGTCGGGCTCCATTGACAAGCTTCTAAAATACTTGACCCTGCAATGTTTTTAGTCAGACTGAACCATTGGGGTTTATTTCTTCGACGACATAGGGTCCCATCCATTCTGTGTGTAATTTCTTCGGCTTTCCTTTTACTTGACTGTTATAGAGCAAAGCACGGTCACCGACCGATAAGTTCTTGTTCCTGATGTTACGGTCGTGCCATGCTTTCTGCTGTTGTTTGTGAATTTCCTAGTGTTGAATAGCCATAACTCTATGTTATTCCAGCTTACTGAGTTGGAATAGTCGATCCTTCCTTTCATGCTCGATATCGACATGTAGTAGTTGTGCAACTATAGGTGTCTGTTGTCTGAAGTGTAGAGGGACGACTGCTTCCTGCCCATATACCAGTCGAAAGGGTGTTTGATCGGTCGACCGTTTATACGCAGTCCTGTATGCCCATAAGACTACAGGAATTTTCTCATCCCAATCATCTTTATCAG
>LPNX010594822.1:405179-444200 GCA_001517045.1 Pseudotsuga menziesii | reverse complement strand
GATGCATTTCTTAATGTTGAGGGAAAGTTGAATCTGCCGACATCTTTCCAGCATAAGTCGAAGCCATGTGCAGTGATCTTTTAGGGTGGAATATATGGTCCAGTCATCGAAGTAGAATGCCATAGTTTTATAGATGTACTCTTGGAAAGTTTTTACAACTATTCTGGAAAAGACTGCAGGTGCATTCTTTAGGCCAAAAGGCATAACCCTATAAGCAAAAGAGCCAAATTCACAAACAAATGTGGTTTTCTTCTGATCTTCCTTTGCTATAGGCACTTGATTGTATCCTGAAAATCCATCTGTGAATGAGTATCATTCATGGCCTGCCACTTCATTCAAGATTTCATCAGCATAAGGTGTGGGAAAGGGATCTGTCAGTGTGACTTTATTAAGTTCCCTAAAGTCGACACAGATTCTCAGTCTGGTCGGGTCGTGTTTCTTAGGATGGACGACCATGGGACTTGCCCATTCCGACTGGTCGATGGGGTAGATGATACCTGCGGCTAACATGTTGTCTATCTTTTTTTTAACTATTTCCTTATACTTATGAGCTAGTTTATAAGGGCGTTTCTTGACAGGTCGGACATCAGGTTTAGTGTCGATTTTCATTTCTCCCATTTCTTGAACTAACCCTTTCAAATCTTTGTAGTCTCTTGCAAAGACATCTTGGAATTCCCTAAGTAAGTTCACTATTTCGGCAGTTTGTTGCTCATTCCAATAATCACCAATCTTAGCTAATTTTGGTCGGTCGTCATTTGAAATGTCGACCTCTTTGGTTTTTACCTTGGCATCTAACCATTCTGGGGCTTTAGCTTCATTTATCGGTCGGCTTCCTTCCTGGAACTATGAAAATGTAGCAGGGAAGTCGGCTGCAGTCATTCGGTCGAGGTCAGGTTTTTCGGTAGTCGCGACCCTAAGCACAGAGTGGATCGGTTTTGTTGTTTCAGCATGGTGGGATTTCCATCTGAAGCTTTTACCTTCGTTGTGTTCATTATCCAATTGTAATCGGGTCGACTCGAATTTTGATCCTATGTGAATACTATTACAGTGCTTGACCTGTCGAGGGTCTTTGTCAGGGAATGTTTCAGTCGGTTGAATGAACTGTTTAATTTGTTGTGCTGGCTCGACTAATTGTTGATCTTCAGGGATAAAGTTGAAGGTTTGGATGAAATTTTCTTTGAGGTCATTCCAAAAAAAGGTTTCACCTTTTGCTTCCTCCATTTTATACCATTTGCTAGGTAAGTCATCTAGGGTTGAGGGAAACAAGTGTGGCCAGGCTCTCTCATCCTTATGTCCTAGGCTTCTCCATTCTTTTTCACAAGTTTGGATGTGTTCTTCTGGGTCTTGTCCTTGGGTGAAGATAGGGATCTGTGCTTGTGAGGTTAACTTCCTGCCACCAAACCTTTCAGCAAAGTAAGTTGCAGCACTAGTCCAGGTCTGCAGTTTTGTCTGATGGGTGTCCCACCATCTAGCTGCCTGACCTGTGAAGGTTTCTACTAAGCTCTGTAGTCGGCCATGTTCTCCAATATTTTTAGACACTTGTTCAACATGCATGACTGGGGATTCCCTCTCCTTATACCTAGGTGGTTTCCTGGTGTTTTCGCTGGTCGGTTGTAAGGTAGGGTGTTCTCTTATTTTTTTCTCAAAAATATTGGGGATAATTGAGACTATAAAGCACTGTCGGGTGGGTTTTTTCTGTACTTTTTGGATAGTCCAGCACCCTCTTGCTTGTGTTTCATAGTTTTCCATTTCCCAGTCATATAGTTCAACATCTAAATTATAACCAACTGAGTCGGGATTACCTAAGTAAAGCTCCCCTTGGGCGTTTGGTTCTGTGTAGTCAGTATTGTTTTGGATCTGATAAAGTTGTCGGATATCGACTTCTTCATCAATTGGTTCAACCCAGGGTTGGCCTTGGGAGGGGTTAATAGGTACTATGACCTTTTGACCATTTCCTTTGAGTTTAATACGTTCTTTATCTAGAGAGATAGAGGCTTTCATCTTTCTACACCAAGGTCGACCTACAAGGGCTGGGAAGGAGCTAGATCCTTCCTTTGGGTCAATAATTTCGAAATAAACCTTAGTCGATATGCCTTTAATGGTTGTGTCTACATTTTTCCAAACCCCAATGGGTTCAATAAGGCCCTGGTCGGCTAGTTTCAGATAAATGCCTGACTCATAGAGTCGAGGTCGTCCCATTCTTTCCCATGTATCCTGGGTCATGATATTTACCTGAGACCCAAAATCAAGCACCACTTGTCGGACATGGAAACCTTCAATTTCCAGGTCGACAAGAGTATCGACATCGTTTTTGTCTTTTTGATTTAGGCTACAGATGTTCTTCGTTTGTTTCTCAGGGTTAGTGCTTTTGATTTGATGCAATAAATCAATGAACTGACCGACAGATTTATCTTTTTGAATGAGATGGGTTAAATGCTGGGTCGAGTCGTGTCGACTGTGACTAATGTCTTCGTGCTGTGCAAGGTTTGTAAATATGTTTGTGGCTTCTTGATATGTGTGTTGTTCCTTGCAAGGGTCAGGGTATGTATTTGTGTGTGTGATCTTACTAATCTGAGGGTTATCAGGCCCGGTTTTAGTGCCTTGTCGAGTGACGATGTGCAAATTCTTAGTAGTTATGACATCATTCTTCTGGACACAAGACAAGACATTAACATTCTTTTTATTACTAATTTTTTCCAACATTGTAGGGAAATCCTCCAAGGAGTGATCGCCTACACCACAATGTGTACAAAATTTAAGATCAGTCCTGTCCTTGTACGGACAGTTTGCGCATCTGTGCCCTTCTTTGTAACAAATAAAGCATTGAGTAGGTCGACGACTTCGTATTTCTTGATTCCCAACAAATCGACCTGTTCTTCCAAACCCTGGTCGTCGATTGTCATTCCGACGGTCGTAGCGTCGACCATCATTTCGTTGCCCATTCTGAGTATTATTATTGTTCTGCTCTGTGTTCTGTGCTACAGCATTAGTCTGGTAGACGGCTTGGTAGTTTTGTCTATTTTTGAGGTTAAGATGGCAGTCGGTCGTGTTGTGATTTGTAGTTTCACATATAGCACACCAGGAAGCTTTGCCATTCTTCATATTGTAAGGACAGTCGCCAGTGGAATGGTCTCCTCGTTCCTGGCAGATGTCGCAAAACGCCTTTTTATGTACAAAGCGGACATCTTGTCGACTGAATTGCTGTCGACAGTTATATTTTGTATGTCCGATTGTTGAACAATTAGTACACCAGATGTCTTGGTTCTTAAGTGTGAGCTCCTTCAAGGACTTCTGCATATTTTCCAGCTGTTCTTCCAAGCGGTGGTCAGTCAGGCAGGCATGGATGTCTTCATCCATCTCGACCTGCAATGCTTTTGTCAACGCATCTTCGTACGACTTGAAGGTCTCCAGACTGATGTGTCGGTGAACTTTCTGTGAAAGTCCTGCAAGGAACCATTGAATGAGTAATTGTTCATCGATGACATAGTCCAACTGACTCAATAGATCCTTCCATCGTTTATCGTAATCGCGGACTGTTTCTCCTGGCTTCTGTTGGGTCGTCTTCAGCTTCTTGGCTGCCAGGTGTTTAGCGTCTGGAGTCTTGAAAAATGATAGGAATTGCGCCTTTATCTCTGATTTTGTTGCTGTAGGTTTCCTTTCGGTAAATGTCATATACCATGTGAGAGCTCTTTTCCGAAGGGCTCCTGCGAACTGGGCTATCTGTCGGTCTTCTTCTGTTACTTTGTTAGCCTCCCATATCGACTCACAGACAAACCAGTGTCGTCTGGGGTCTTTGTCACCCTCATAAAGGGGAATCTGAGCAGATCCGTGACCCATGTCGGAGTCACTGTCACTACTCTCTGAAGTTGGCGGGGTGGGAGGTGTGGGTGGGGGTGAAAGAGGTGGGGTCGATGATATAGTCGAACCTGTAGGGGTAACGATGGGGTTTTGGTTGATGAAACTTGTGCCTCCGTCGGTGGTTGATTCTTTCTCACGGTAGAGCGGATTGTTGATAATTTGTCTTCTCGGTGGCCCACTGTCACTTTGCGTGCTCAGGTCTGACTCGTGATTTTCTTCGAAAGTTGTATGTGGCAGGGGGGGTGCTCCTTCATGTGTCGGTAGGAGCAAGTGGATACTACGAAAGGAGGGTGCCGTTTGAAAGGTCACCCAGTTCCCTTCGACCGGTCGGCGTATAACAAGGTGTCGTCTCGGGTACGGTTCATCACCTAGTCGACTCCAGATTGTGATGTCACCAGCTCTCAGTCGGAGGTCGTCTTCAATAATAGTATGTATTACGGTATGGGAATTGGCAGGGGACATGGTTACTTCATCAGGGATCACTATTTGGAGAGATTCTTGCTGCTCTATCCACACTTCCTCTGCCTTAGGGGTCGTTTCTTCGTCTACGCCTTCTTCATGTCGGTCATGACCTGACTCTGGCGGATTCTCATCTCGGTCGGTCTCCCTAGGGTTTTGTTCTCGACGCAGCTCATCGGCTCGTTCACGTCTGGTTTCCCTTCTTTGTTGTCGTTCGTCCCTCTCGATTCTTTTAATGTCCGACATACTTTCATACAATACTATCAATTCCTCTTCGGTCGACTATTCATTACTGGCTTAAGTCTGGTCGACTGGTATCCACTATGCTCCCTCTCCGACACATGACCAGCTACCCCCCCATAGCCTACCCGACGCTTTTTTTAGAAAGCTCGGATAATGCTGTCTATTTGTTCAGGAAGTATTCCCACTCTCTTTCAGCAATGAATTTTTCCCACTGCTTCTGCTTCTCCGCCCAGTTAGTGTTTGAGGGTGGTTCACGTAATAGAGGTCGAGGTTCAACAATGTGCCCTACTCCTTTCTCTATTAAAAACTTGAACAGTAAAGCCGGTAAGGAACACAAGAATTGATCAGTAAATTCTGTGAAAAATTTCTGTCGGACGGTTTCCACAGAAGTCCTGTCTTCGACTGCTTGTTCTCACAGAAGTCGTCGGCTATCTTTTCGAACCATTCCGATAGATTCGTACGGCCTCCTCGGATTAGTTTCTGGAGTAACTGTTCTTCTTTAGTATTGTCCGGTTTTCTCATCCAAAAGCTGCTTCAGTAGATGTGGCACGGATTCAACAAATTTTTCTTGAGTCTCAGTGAAAAATATGGCTTTTGCTTTTGCGACTGTCAATCTGTTCCTTCTTGCGTAATTTTGTAGATAGTTAGCAATTTTTCGCTCCCACCAGTCCTTTATCTCCTGCTCTGGTATCATATGTGAGCATATATTCCAGTTATGTACTACCGGCAACGGAACCAATGTTGTAATCTCACAGATCACATAAGGTTACCAATAATACATACAAAAATATACAGAATATACACAGATACAAGAGACAAGAACAGATAGGATAAACAGATTATATTATTCTCAATAGATCATACAAAGCCAAGAACTGAACTTAGTTCTTGTGCGGCTCAACAGCCTAATATATACAAGTTACAATTAGTTTAAAAGTAATGACCCGTCGGTTCGGTGAACCAACACAACTATTAGCTAACAGACTAACTACTGTGTTTACTCAGCCGACCGACGTAGTCGGTCCCTCGACTTAGTCGGCTGATCGACTAAGTCGGTCTTCGTTCAAGTCGACTTATGTCGATTGCTCCTTCTACAGACCCTTCATTATCTGTTGTGAAGCTATATAAGGAACCCCTTGGTACATTGAAGGCATATAGAGAGATTGAAGTGAAGAAACTATAGTCCATTGTTGCCATAATTTATACTTGAGTTTGCATCCCTTTGTCCCTTGGAGCACTGTTGTGTTCTTCCCAAGCTTGCCTTTTTCTAGTAAGCTTGCTATCGAGAGATGGAGGATTGAGGTGGTGGAGGCCCAAGTGGGGGATTCAGTTTCTTTGGTTCGCAGACGTGCCATCAGAGGTTGTATCTATCTTGTAATCTCTGATTTATATTAATAAGAACTATCTTTTCCTGTCCAATGATGTGTATTTGATTAATGTTGTATCCATTGGAATATGTCAAATGATTTTACATTATTGATGATATATATATATGCTAGAATAGATCTAACACCATGATATATAGTATTCTTGTATTGTTTACTTGTTGTTGAGGAAGTATTATAGCAATTCAAGCTGAAGATTGGAAAGCTCAATGGAGATCTACTTCAACCGTCCGGAATAAGGTATGAGGTCTGATCCTTTAGTGTTAGAAATTTTATTTCTATTGCATATTGGGAAAGATTGATTTCTGGAGTCAATTCTGTTTGTTGTGGTACCCCAAGCCATAGGAATTTCTCTCCGTAACATCAACCTAGGCTCCCTTTCCTCGCAACGTTAAATCTGCTTGACCCGTCGAGACTTACGAACGATCCAGTAACTTATGACCCGGCTTGGACAACTGTCCCCAAGAAGTTTCCCTTAAACATTCCCAAGTTCAAGGGCAAACCAGGAGAAGATCCGAGTGAACATGTTACTACATTTCACCTATGGTTCTCTTCTAAGTCCTTACAAAAAGATTCGATCCATTTAAGGCTATTTCAACACACCCTCACCGGGCCTACCACGAAATGGTACATAGAGCTACCTAGGGGGGCATTCACTTTGTTTGACGATCTAGCTATGAATTTTCTCAACCACTTCTAGCTACTAGTGCGTTACGATGTTGGTACAAAACTCTTGTTGACATTTTGGTAAGACAAAGCCACACATATCTTGGACTATATTGAAGAGTGGCGTAGACGAAAGAGATTGATTAAAGCCTTTATACCACCGGATTTTCTCCTCGAATGGTTCCTTAAATCATTACTGCCTTATATAGAAAAGGATGTTTCTACATCCAGAGTTCAGAATGAGAAACATGCCATCTTTAGGGCACAGGAATTGGACTTGATTTATGCTCAATCCAGTTTGTTATATGAGATCATTCCTAATGCTCCGTGTTCTAGTTTCGACGCTAAGATAAAACTTGGACCACATGTCGATGACATTGTTGGTTGTACGAGTGCCAAACCCGCAGATTCGGTTGTGAAGCAGGTCAGTCAATTATCTATTAACCAATCTACCTTAGGACAAGCCACAGCTTCATCTCAACCCACCCAAACGATGAGTGTGCTTTCAGTGCAATCGTTGGACTAGAAGGGTAGCCAACAACCCGAAAGGAATAAGAAAAAGGGTAAGAATAATCGTAAGGGTCAGAATAGGAATGAAAATGCCAACTCTAATGACAAGAACAACCAAAATACTGGGGGGGACAAGAAGGATAAATGTAAGGTTAAGTTTCCTTGCAAGTTGTGTAAGGATGACCACCTCACTCACTTGTGCCCTCGGATAGAAGAAGCCTTGAGATTCATAGTGCAGGGCCCAACTGTGCTAACCAACCCTTTACCTCATAATCAAAACATGAACTTGAGGACCCATGATCAATCTGGTGGTGATCAAGATCCATCGAAAGCTAGTATTGGTCATGGTTGCATAAATATGGTGCATGCTACGAAGGTTGTGACTCGTGCAAAGGAATATGTTTTGTCACAACCAGACCTTGGAAAGGAACTTGATCCACCTAGGAGTCCTTTGCATATTGAAAAACCTATGGATAAACCTGAGGTTGCACCTCGTATTCCTAAGGGATTCCTTAAGCATTCAGGGCACAATTCTAATGCTCGGGCTGCCCAGAACTATTATGTTGTAGAGGATTTGGGCCACACTCCTTGTGCGATGTCTGCACTAGAAGTACTTCAGAGTTGTCCTTCACAAAGGAAGGATTTGATTTATGCCCTTGGTGTGAACAATTATAATTCTTCCTTCATCATCAAATTTGAAACCGCGGGACTACAACCTCGCTTACCTTACTATGTGTCTCTTTTGATTCATGTAGAATGTCTTAACATGATCGTCAAACACACTGTGATTGACGAAGGTGCTTTTTCTTTCGTGATGTCTTTGGCATGTTGGAAGGGTTTTGGTTCCCCCAAGTTGTCTAAATCCGCTACCATTTTGACTGCTTTTGATGGTAGATCATTTCAACCGCACGGCATTCTTCCTTCTCTTAAAGTCCGTTTGGGAGGGAAGACCATTGCGATAGAGGTTGAGGTGGTTGATGCACCCCTTGACTACAATTTGTTGCTAGGTAGGAATTGGATGTATAGTATGCAAGCCGTAGCTTCTTCTCTATTTCGAGTGGTATGATTTCCATTTAATGGGAAGATAGTTACAATTGATCAAAAGTCATTCAAGAATCTTCCAGTTACCGCATCTTCAGGAGCTTCTATCCCGATTGTTGAGCACTCTCAGTCGGAAACTGGGAGTGTGGGTGTTGGCATGTATCCATCCCTTATGGGAAGCTTTAGTTTTCCTGCACCTATTCTTATGATTGGGTCTAGTTCCGATGTGGGTTTGTCATCTATGAGATCGGTGTCTTTTCACACATCCCATAGGAAAGATCCTTGGTTTCTTCCTACACCGAATCCTTCATGTGAGCCCATCGGAACGGATGTGTCGTTGCCTGCAACTATGATAGCATATCAAGTTATATTGAATGTGTTGTGGAGCCTAGTCCTTCCTCTTCACAGGCGGAGGACGAGGAGCCATATGTGCTACCTACATGGGTAGTCCAGTCTTCTCATGCACATGACTGCCTTGATAGTGTTTTTCCTTCGGATGAAGCTATTATTGAGGCTATGTCTAAGGTTGAGCCACCTTGGGAAGAGTTGCATCATAGATCTTATTTTCTTCCCAAGATTGACCTTTTGGAGTGTGAATAATTTATGAAGATTCTTAGTGAGATAATTGGTAGTCCTGTGGTTTTGTTAACCTCTCCTGGTCCGATGGCTGATGGAAACATGGCGAACATATCTCCTACCATCCCTATCAATATCTCTCATGATCCTAGCAAGATTGAGAATGTCTATATTGGGGCAGAATTTTCCCATGCTAAGATTCAAGAGTATACTGAGCTGTTCAAATAATTTTGTGATGTATTTTCTTGGTCACACGAGGAAATGCCAGGTATCGACCCTCGCATTGTTAAGCATGAGATTAAAACTTATCCCAATGCTAAGCCTGTTCGACAATGCTTGCATGTAGTGAATCCTAGGAAAGCACCTGTGATTAAGGCTGAGATAGAAAAACTATTGAATGTTGGTTTTATCTATCCTGTTCCCTTGATGGAGTGGGTTTCAAACCCTGTTCTAGTTGATAAGAAGCATGGAATTATCCACATATGCACTGATTTCTGTGACTTAAATCGTGTCTGTCCTAAGGACAATTTCCCCACACTATTTATTGATCAAATTTTGGATGAGTGTGCGGGAAGCGAGCTATTTTCCTTTATGGATGGATTTTTAGGATACAATCAGATACAGATATAACCTAAGGACCCACATAAGACTTCCTTTATTTTTCCTTGGGGTACCTTTGCATATCGAAAGATTCCCTTCGGCCTTAAAAATGCTGGAGCCACTTTTTATCAGGCTATGACCTTGATCTTCCATGATCTCAAATCGATTATTGAAGTCTTTTTGGATGACTTTGCTGCTAATTCTCGTATGGAAATGCGTCATTCCTAACATTTGAGATTAGTGTTCGAAAGGTGCCACCATTACTTGGTTAGGTTAAATCCTCACAAGTGCATCTTTTGCGTGAAGTCAGGTCATTTATTAGTGTTCATTGTCTCCAAGGAGGGTATAAGAGTCGACCCTTCGAAGGTTGAGGAAATACTTCAATTGTCTCCCCCGAGAAACATTAGACATCTTCAATGTTTGCAAGGCATGGAAAAATTCTTACAGAGATTCGTTGTGAACTTTTCCAATTTGACTAGAGGCTTTATGCATATTTTGAAGAAGGACACTACCTTTTGTTGGGATGAGCGAGACCAAGAGTCCTTTGATGTGCTTAAGAAAGCCTTAGCATTGGCCCTGGTGATAAGTCCACCTGACTATAGCCATGACTTTCTAATTTATATGGCCGTGTCCATGGAGACGATTGGTATGGTTTTGGTTCAGGAGGATGAGGAGCTCCAAGAGCATGTCATATATTATCTAAGCCGAAACCTTATAGATGTGAAGATCTATTACTCCCATGTTGAGAAGCTTGCCTTAGCTACTGTTCATGCGGTTCAAATATTGAGACACTATATTCTCCTTCACCAGACCTTGGTTGTATCCCATGTCAATCCATTTCAATTCATCCTCACTAGAAGGATGATCAGGGGAAAGTATAATAAATGGATTGTCATCTTGCAAGAATTTGATCTCGAGTTTGTTTCAGAAAAATCAAAGAAATCGTTGATTTTGGCGGAGCTTATATCGGATTTCCCAGGCGAGGAGGAGGAGGAAGCTTTTGAAGATGCGTTTTTCGATGAGCACATCTTTTTGATCTCAACTTTGGATCCATGGTATGGGGATATTATCGTATATTTACAAACATTGAAATTCCCTACTCACCTTTCATGGGATGAATGATGATGATTACGTCACGTATCCAAGAATTACCTCATATTGGATAACACATTGTACCGCCGTGGGGTAGATTCCATTTTATGCCATTGTTTAACTCATGAGGAGGCTAAGCTTGTGCTGAATGATTGCCAGGGAGGGGTGTGTGGTGGTCATTTGTCTGGGCTTTCTACAGCCCCAAAAATATTGAGAGCGGGTTATTTCTGGTCATCGATCTTTAAAGATTGTGTCAATGCAGTCAAGAAGTGCCACCCTTGCTAGGCATTTGCATGAAATATGCGCTCGTGTTTTGCCTCGTTACATCCCATTATCACCGTCGATCCCTTCACTAAGTGGGGGCTTGATTTCATGGAATGCAACCTAGCTTAAGCTAGGGGCATCATCATATTATCGTGGCTATTGACTACTTCACGAAATGGGTTGAGGCTATGCCTACAGTTAAATCTAATGGTGAGACAGCCCCACACTTCGTATTCAACTAGATTATTACTCGATTAGATATTCCAAAAGAGCTTATCACTGACCATAGTAGGCACTTTCAGAATCGGATGATGGAAGAGTTGGACTCAAAGTTAGGGTATAATCAAGAGCATTCTTCTTCTTATTACCCTCAAGTGGATGGACAGGTTGAAGCAGTGAACAAATCACTCAAGTCTATTCTCCAACGAACCGTCGCAAAAAGAAAGACCAGTTGGCATATCATGTTATATCCTACTTTTTGGGCTTATAGAACCGCTGTTAAGACTACCACAGGTTTTTCTCCATATCAGCTTGTACATGGAGTGGAGTCAATATTGTCGGTTGAGTACGAGATGCCTTCTTTGAAGCTAGCCATAGAACTCTTACCGGACACTACCCCATTGGAGAAGCATTTAGTCCACTTAGAGCACCTTGATGTGCAGTTCTGAGATGCCTTGGTGGCTCTAGAAGTGAGTAAGCATCGCATTAAGGTCCAGTATGATAAATCTATCCATCCAAAGAGGTTTAGTGAAGGAGATTCAGTCCTTTTGTCGGATCAAGCTAAAGAACCCTTGGGGGCAGGAAAATTCAACCCCATGTGGCATGGTCCTTATGTGGTTAAACGTGTGTTAGAGAAGGGTTCTTATGAGATATTAGATTATGAGGGGACAACCTTGGCGAAGCCTAGAGATGGACTCTATCTTAAAAAGTACTATGCATGATTTTAAGCCAGGGATAACTATTGTATATTATTCTACAGTATTTTGCATAGGTAGGTTTTTCTTATGGTGATCGGGTTTGTTGATTAGCTTCTGTTTCTTGTGGAAGATGTCAATGGAGTCTTCCATCTATATAGGATTCGCGGATGGTGCAAGCTGTCACACTTAACACTGAGCCTCTACTACTTGGGTGATTTATACTCCTACAGGTCAAGTATTGTCTTCAAGAGGCATATGTTTATGGCCCTCTTCATACAATGTTGCTAAATATAGTGTTGTTATCGAGCTTCTACGAGATTACATTTCACATGGTATTCAATCTCTTGAGGTATGTATTGATTTGGAGTTAGTAGTGTCAGATTTTAATGGCTTGTATCATGTTACGGATCCAACTTTATTACGGATATTCTTATGTGTGAGATTAGTAGAACGACAATTTGACAATATAACATACATACATACATGCTCCAAGAATCAATAATCAAGTTGCTGACTCATATGCTAACTACATGTTAGTTTGGCATTTGTTTCATCGACAATAAGCTCATCAAAAACATACATTTTTACACATGTAAATAAATAAATCGATCATCATAAAAGTTTTTCATGAACATCCAAAATGTGGTAATACATAGTGTCATAATACAAAAATGGGGCTTCCGAGCCACCAAAATATAAATACACGGTAGTACAAAATGTATCAGTCCTAGGTATCTAATCCTGGGGAGGAGGAGGGGGGTTCTGATCATGGAATGTCACCATGACTCTAGCTAGCCATCGAAACAAATGCACCCATGCTCATGGCACACCCACCACCTAACGCTACATGGCCTCAGGTAGGTCCTCGACCTACGCGATGGGTACCCTATGTGTCAGCCACACGAAGTTGGTATGAATGCTTTGGAGCATCCACTCCGCATCCACACCCATAATGTCATCTCCTCTTCCCCTCCATCAATGATGAGGGAAGCCTTCATGCCGTCATGATCCCACATCTGCATGCATATGAAAGATCATCTCTATATGTTTTCATGCGAAAACATGTCTTTTTGATTCCATATATATAAAAAAAATTAAATAACTCAAAAGTTTTAAAAAAACAAGGGTTGGGATTCATTACCAATGTCACCGTATGTCAATCCTGGTGGTAGTGGCATGTCGGGGTCTCCCCAAAAATCTATCCCCTCATAGGGGTAATCATCAATGACAACTATCTACCGCTACCACCATGGAAACAAATTAGCTGGGTAGGGGTTGGACACCCTACCTCCACCCAGTCTGCGCATCGCATATGCCCAACATCATTGGGCCGGATCTTGAACCCCATTAAGAGGAACATCAACTCTAGGGCTCAATATAGGAACATTCTCAAATAAAAATGTGCTCAGTATGTTGCTGAAACCAAAGTTTTGTACCCTACCCATCTTGCACTCACTGAGCTGGTGTTTCATGTTGCTCAATAGTACAGTGCTTCAATCATAAACCGTGGGACTCATGCACTCCACTGCATAGAACATCAGAGGCCGCGAGGCCTAGTGGAGTGAGGCTAGCCCTGCTATCCTACCCAGTTTCAGCAGGATGGCCTTTAGGCCCAGCACCTATATGGAGTTAGTTGGGATCTGAATCCTGACCTTCTCCATGTTCGGATAATAGCACATTGCTATGTACTCATCTATAGTGAGGCCACCTTCAAGCCTGCAAGAACGTAGGTTTACCACTTCCCCTCGCCGGGACAATCCAGTAATAAAGTATATGTCCTCCACTTCTATGGTGAGGGGCATCCCATTGATCTGGAAAGACTTTGAGTTTGGATCCTAGTAGTCTTGGTTTGGCCCTTAAGCCACCAAGACACCAAAACTTATAGAGCCTGCATGCACAAAGAGCCTGTTGTGTCATTAGATCACCTCTTGTTGCTTCTTCTACATCCCCGTGCTCATGTTCCCTCCATTATAGAACCATCCTACACATTCAATTCAAGTTTGGGTCATTAGAAGTCTTAGAAAACCTTGAATGCGGCCTCATATGTGACTGTTTGCTAAACAACCGTGTATGTACGCGACTTTGAGGGATTTTTTCGTGTATATCCAGCCCTATATGTGGAAAAATCCTTGATTTCTACGTGGGCCATGGTGCACACTTTAGGTTGGCCTAGAAATCAAATTACACCATGGAAAATTGAAAAATTTGCATGAAAATGAAAGAGCAGGGAATGGGAAATTATCTAGAAAAAATGGTGTTAGATTCTGCCGACTGGATCTCTCGGAATTTGCATTTGAAGTTCTGAGCTCAATTGGGTAAAAATTTCAAATGTTATATAATGTTTTTAATTTTTTACTATTTATAGAAATTTTTCAAATTTTTGAAAATTTTTACCCTCATTTTCTATAGTTTGGACCGTTTTTGACCCTTTTGGACCGTTTTTTACTAATATATGATGTAGGAGACCGTTTTGAGCATCGTTTCGACCGTTGTGTTGACCCATTCATGCCGATTTTAGGTATGATGTTTAAACTGCCATATAGGTTAAGTTTAATCTCCGTTTGCATTTTGCATGACCTTATGACCATTTCATGATAACCTTAGGTACAAACACATTTTATCTTGTCACAGAACCTTCTTACTGTTTTAGAAGTGGCATGATGTGAATGGTAGAGCTTGACCTTACATGGGTACCCTATTTAGCTCCTTCTTTGCATTTGGTGCCCATGCCAACAATTTGTCCTTTAGTGTATGGGAGTCTCTTGTATAGTATTGCCATGACATTTTGCAAGAGCCTCATACTCCTCTTGATCTTTTATTGGCATGTTCCCTTAGGACTCCCTTATGTCAAGTTGTAATTGCATTATAATGAGATTTTCCTGCCTCATTGAGCCTTATGTCAGCTTCCCTAACTTTGAGTGTCAACCATGTAGCCCGAGCTTGTCTCATGTCTAGCCATGCATAGCCATTTTATATCCTTTGCAGCTTGATTCCCTATTCTTACTGGGAGGGGACTTTCCCTTGAGTGTCACTATCCTACACATGTGTCATTGCATTGAGAATAGGTATGCTCCACTGCTTGGAACTAGTTTGTTTTCCCATTTGACACTCGTCTCCTCCTAGTCTGTAACTTTAAAGCAATTTTATTCTTTTTCAGGCTTTTCAACTATTTGAAAAAGTCCAAAAAATTTAAAAAACCAAAAATCCAGACAAGAAAAGATGTTATCTTTGGTAGATATCGAGTCATGTTTCCTTCAAACAGAGCACTGTATATCACATCCATTGGTTGGGTTAATAGTTTGAATTTAGGAGCTGTACTCGTTTATCTGATTTTATCTCCACTGACTGGTTAAGCTTCCAGTCCCTATGGAGCCTTTGTCGATGCCTCTTATGTCACAGAGATGTCCCAGTTTTGTATATCGAGTTTATGTTGCCTACATTCAGTCACCATTCGCCTGTATTCTCTTGTTTGAAGGAAGTTGAAGCCTGAGTCAGCCATTCCTTAGTTATCTTGACTTTGCATGTCTGCCATTCCCAGTACGGTTACTGGTTCATGCACCTTATGATCAAGTCCTTCCACATTATACAGCTTTTATGAGTTACCTCGTGTTGGATGATGGGGGATGCCTTAATGGCCTCCTTCTAGCGGATTTCATCCGATCAACTTTAGATCATTTATTCTAGGATAGGAATCTAGAGTCATTTTTGAGTGCCTTGAGACTTGCAGTCATTAGTGGAAGGTTCTCTTTTCATTGACAATTTTTTTCGGAATACGTCAATGTCCTCTGATCGAAGGATTCTCTCAAGTGTTAGAACTCAACACATTTATTCACACTTGTTAGTTTGCACTCTAGTACCTTGATGCCCATTTTCATTATCGGTGGGTGATCACCCGTCTATTAACGGTATACATCAATGGCCAGTAATCAAATGATGGACTACTATGTTCGACCTCGAGACCTCTATTCAGATAGTAGTATGTGTACTCATAGCGGTGTGTGTAGAAGACCTTCCAGATTGGTGGCATCTCTTATATGCTACCTCCTTGATCGTGCCAGTGTTCATGATATCTCAGCTCTCGTGACTTGAATCCAATATATGTCAGACAATTCCATCCATTATGAAGATCTTGATCCATTATGTATCTTAATCCTTCATGGAGATCACGATCCTATTGTATATCTTCATCATAGATATTTTGATCTATTTATATTATACGTGGTGATGACCACATATGTCATATTGTATCATTCCTATGCAGAGTTGTATCATTGTATTATGCTGATTAGGTGGATATTCTTCCACTAGGCTCTTCATCACTCCACTTTTGGGATTGACTTACAATGTATTTTGGCCATTTGTTAGGGGGCATCTGCTATAGCTGATTTTACCACACCTAGTAAGTCACACTTTTATGGCCTTCCCTGTCCCTCTGCGGACTCCTTAGACCCCTTGGACCATTTTTGTACCTTTGATGTTTCCAATATCATCCCTAAAAACATGCTAATTTTTCCATACGTGACTTTTAAATCCTTTCTCACGTATATACGCGGGTTTGACCTATAAAACCACGTACAATGGTATGTGTGCAAAAGGATAAATTATTTTGTAGTTTTCCTTGATGTGGATCTGACTCACTTGTCTCTTGGCCTTCCATATGCCTTGAGATCGCTCGGATTGGACCTTTAATTACCCCATTGAAGAGTTATATAAGGAACCCTTTGAATACATTGAAGCATATGAGAAATTGAGAGCAAAGAAACTATAGTCCATTGTTGCCAGAGCTTATACTTGAGTCTGCATCCCTTTGTCCCTTGGAGCACTTTTGTGTTCTTCCCAAGATTTCCTTTTGCTTGTGAGGTTGCTATCGAGAGATGGAGGATTGAAGTGGTGGAGTCCCAAGTGGGAGATTCAGTTTCTTCGATTCGCAGACGTGCCGACAGAGATTGTATCCATTGTAATATCTGTTTTATATTAATAGAAATATCTTTTCTTGTCCAATAATGTGTATTTGAATGAATATTTGATCCATGGATGATTTCAAATGCTTATATGTTATTGATTATATATGCTAGAGTAGAGCTAACACAATTACATATAGCATGCTTGTCTTGTTTGCTAATTGTTGAGGAAGCAATTAATCAATACAAGCTGGAGTTGGAAATCTAAACGGGGATCTACACCAACCATCTGGAATAAGGTATGAATCGAGATCCTTTAGTGTTATTTATTTGGTTTCTCTTCCATATAGGAAAGGATTGATTTCTGGAGTCAAGTTTTCTGTTGTGGTACCCCAAGCCATAGGAATTTCTCTCCGTAACACCAACAATATCCCACTTTGGCATTGATGGAAACCTTCAAATTCTAGATGCATGTTGTATTTGTAATCACCAACTATTTATCATCTGTAGAAAATAAAACTCCTCCCCCTTTGACATCAATGTCAAAGAATACTTGATATCAAAACTCCCCCTATCAAAGTGGACATGTTAGTTTCAGTAAGATATGATGCCCAGCTTCTGGCGTAGATACTCAAACTTTGTCTTTGGTAAGGATTTAGAGAAGATATCAATAATCTGTTTTGTAGAAGGAATAAAATTCAATTGAACCGCTATGTGTGTAACCTGCTCCCTTAAGAAGTAATAGTTAATAGGTATGTGCTTAGTCTTAAAATGAAGGATTGGATTCTTGGGCATACTAATGGCACTAGTATTATCACAATGGAGAGGAATGGGATCAACATATTTTACCTCCAAGTCTGCTAGTGTCTGGATCATCCAGAGTATGTTTGTACAGTAGGCGGTGACAACAATGTATTCAATTTATGTATTGGATAAATATATCAATCCTTGCTTCTTACTCAGCCATGCAACAAACAATCACCCAAGAAGAATGCACCTCCACTTGTGCTCTTTTTTTCATCCAAACAATTTTCCCAATCAGCATCTGAATATGCAGTTAACTGAAGATTCTGATTTATAAGATGCTAGATACCATAAGTCATTATTCCCTTTAAATATTTAAATATCCTCTTAACAACCACCAAATGACTTTGCTTAGGAGAAGACTGAAATCTACCTACAATTCCAACAGTTTGCATTATATAAGGACGAGATGATGTGATGTATAAGAGACTTCATATCATTGACCAATATTTTCTTTGATCAACATCAGGTGAGGTATCATTCTTACTAAGTTTACAACCAACAACCATAGGTGTACTAACAGATGATGAATCTTCCATTTGAAATCTCTTCAACATCTCCTTCAAATGCTTCTCTTGGGAGAGAAATAAACCTTCAGGACTCTAAATAATGTGAAGACCAAGAACGACTGGAAATTATCCTATCATTGACATCTCAAACTTAGATTAAATGGCATTAACAAACCACTAAACAGAAGAATCATTAGTGCATCCAAAAATAATGTCATCCACATACACCAAAACAAATAATAAATTATCACCTTCAAATTTGTTATACAAGTTACTGTCAACAGTAACTTTCATGAATCCTTTGTCCTATAGATATTTATCCAATCTATAATACCAGGCTCTTGGTCCTTGCTTCAATCCATATAGAGCATTCTTGAGTTTTCAAACATTGTCAGGATTTCCTGTCAGTTGGAACCCTTCAGGTTGCTTTATATAGACTTCTTATTCTAGATCTCCATTGAGAAAAGCTGATTTAACATCCATCTGATACACTTTGATGTTCTTATGACTGACATAGGTAAGAAACCTTTTGATAGCTTCCAATCTTACCACTGGTGCAAAAGTTTCATAAAAATATTATCCCTCAACTTGTGCATACCCCTTATAGACCAATCGGGCTTTATTCCTCACAATTTGTCCTTGTTCAATCGTATTTTTTTAAACACTGACTTATAACCTATTACACTTTTATCTGTAGGTTTTAGGAACCAAATCCCAAGTATTATTTTTCTCAATATGATCAAGCTCTTCATTAATGGATTTAATCCAATCTTCATCCTCACTGGCTTCATCAAAATTCTTAGGTTACATCATAGATAGGAAAGCAATATGAAATTGTTCTGAAGCTTTAATCAACTTTCTTCTTGTCTGAACTCCTTTATCCTTGTCACCAATTATCTGATTTTCAGGATGATTCTTCTGAATGATTCTGGAAGGTGGTTTGGTTTTTGTCTGTTGTCTTGAATCTACCCGAATGTTTGCACTTTCATCATCTAACTCTGAATCTTCTTTTTCTAATTCTTGGACCTGTTCTTCCTTGTATTCAACTATATCTTCTGTATTTGGTTCAATACTGCTTATTTGAGTATCTTTTACATGGATTCCTTCGTGGATTTTAATGTCAATACAATCAACCAATTTATGCAGCCTCATATTATAACAAGTTTATCCTTTATTGTTTGCAGAATATCCTAAGAATATAGCTTCATCTTCCTAGTCATCATACTTGCCAAGATTTTCATCATTATTTTTAATATAACATTTACTTCCAAACACTTTAAAGTATTTGATAGAAGCAGGTCTTCCAAATGATAGTTCATAAGGATTCTTATCATTTTTTGGCCTTAAGTGAGATTTGTTAAGAATATGGACAGATGTGTGAATTGCATCTACCTAGTATGTTTGTGAAATATCCCTTTCATTCATCGTTGATATTTCCATCTATTATACTGACCTATTATGTCTATCAACTAATCGATTCTGCTATGGATTCCCTGGAATAGTGTATTCTCTTTTAATTCCATGTTTATTACAAAACTCTTTGAAGTCTCCTAAACTAAACTCTCCTCCTCTATCATATCTTATTGCCTTGAGTCTCTTTCATGTTTGATTCTCAGTCAAAGCCTTGAAAATTTTGAACTTTTCAAGTGCTTTAGATTTTTCTTTTAGAAAAGAAACCCATGTGAGTCTAAAATAATCATCAATGACAAACATAAAATATCTTTCTCTTCTCGTGCCTTCTTTTCTTGATGGTCCACACAAATCCATATGTACTAAATGAAGAGGTTTGTTTGTTGATGTGAATTTCTTGGATTTAAACTATGTGTAAGTAAATTTTCCCATTTGACAAGGTTTACAAACAGAGTCAGATGGCTTTGATAATTTTGGAAGATATTTTACTGCCCCATTGTTCACAAGCTTGATTATATGATCAAATTTTAAATGTCCAAGTCTCCTATTCCAAATCCATCTTTCATCATACTTGCTTAGATGGAATTATTCTTTTCCTTCTTTCAAGACATAGACATTGTTTTCTGTTCTTATGCCTTCTGCAACCAACTGTCTTGAGGGTACATATTTTATCTTGCAATCTTTAGAGGTGAAAAAAATTTCACATCCTCCGTCACAAACCTGACTAACACTAAGAAGATTATGTTTTAGTCCATCTACAAACGCCATGTCTTGGGATTTCCTTTTCCATTACTCAACTTCATTATTCCTTTTCCTTTGATTTTCCCTAGAGCATAATTTCCAAAAGTTACATTTCCTGATTTATTTTCACTTAGATACATAAACTTACTTTTATTACCAGTCATATGTTTGGAACATCCACTGTCAATATACCAGGGGCCTTTTTTCCTTTAAACAGAAATCACTAAGCCACATTTGTTATTTTCTTTCTTCTTCCAAACTTTAGCATTTTCAGCAGAGTAATTCACTCTTGAGTCTGTTTTGTAATCCTTTAGATGACAGTTTGAAGCCTTGTGTCCAAAATTATGACAAACATAACATTCTGGCTCATTGTACAGTAGATCAAAAGAGTTCTTATATCTATCATGGGTTATTCTTTGAGTTGTATGCAGTTCTTGTTTAGTTGCTGACTGTCTTGTTCTATGTTGTAGTAATTGATTATTCTTTGATTTCATATTTCTAAACTTAAATTCACAGTTTGTAGCTTTGTGGCCAAAATTAGAACAACAATAACAGTAACCATGGAAAAAAAATTGGTACTTGAATCTTGGTTGTCTTCCCTTTTATTGACTTTGTTTCTAAGCAATCTTTGGTTGATAATTCTGATCTGTATTTTTGATTCTGGTACTTGCTTCATTTCCTTTTGTTTGCACGATATGTTCACATTCTGACTGTTTGTTGCTTGAACCTTCTTCATAGCCAAGACCTTTTCTAAACCATGGGAACCTTTTCTTACTCAGAATGTTGTTTAGTTATTTTGAAGCTTTAATAATTGACCAATTTTGGGGATACAGAGCTTGAAATTTCTCCAATTCTTTCCTAGTTGTCACTACTTCTTCTTCCAAATCTTCACATCTATTTTTCCCTTCTGTTAATTGTTCTTTTAGTATATATTCTATTTTCTTTTCCTATTCTAATTCCAATTTTAACAAGGAAATATCTTCACTTGGTTCTTTACCATTCTTTTCATACTGCATCAATAATTGTTTTTGTTTCTTCTTCTTTAGTCTAAGTCTGTCAGTATCCTCCAAAACACTGACTAGTTCACCTTCCATATCAACCATAGCTTCTTCATCATTCAGGTCATTTCATGTATATTCATTACCAAAATATTCTATGGCCATAAGCATAAATTTATTCAATTCATATTCACAAGATGAATTGATGTTTGTTTCTACTGAAGAATCAACATCATTTACACACAAGCTTTTCTTTTTATATTTAGCCTATTTATTGTATTTATTGATAGTATAGTTTCTTCATCATTAGAGTCTACCTCTTTTTCTTGTAGGGACATATAGATGGAAAATGGCCTATTTTACCACAGTTAAAACGTTTAAAGGGCATCTTTCCTTTGTATTTACCTGATCATTTCTTTAGTCTCTTACAAATTTTTCCTCGGTCACATCCATTTCAGATTAGTGTTGTATTTAAAAGATGTTTCTCTAGTGGTGGATTTTTTTTTACCAATCCTCATTTCATTGGTTGTCAGAGTACCTAGAATTTGATCAATAGGTAGAGCTTTAAGATCACTCAATTCTTCTATTGCAGAAACTTTGGGATTAAATCTTTCAAGAAAATATCTTAAAATTTTCTGAACTACAGATGCTTCATCAATCTTTTCACCAAGACCCTTCATTGCATTCACATTCTCTTCTATTCTTAATAAATATTTATTGGCATTGTCATCCTCATTCATCTTTATTTGTTCAAATTTTAGTTTATATGTATATAGTTTGGCATCCTTTACTTTCTCATTTCCTTCATAACTGCTTAAAAGTTTATCCCACATCTCTTTCATAGATTCAAGATGCATCACGTTAACAAACTCAGCCTCTATAAGACCACTTAGGATAGCAATCATTGCTTTTGCATTAAAACTAAACTCTAGTTTATCATCTCTAGAGGCTGGCGCACTTGGATTTACATAGCCAGTGTCTACTACATCCCAAACATCAACACCGAAGGACATTATATAGGTTCTCATTCTAACCTTCCAAAAGAAAAAAATTGTTCAATCAAATAGAGGAACCTTATTGGATGAAGTCCTTCTTTACTTGTCATGTTTAAGATTACAGATCTACCTTTAAATAAAAGGAACCCGCTCTGATACCAATTGTTGAAATTATTCAAATAACTGAGAGGGGGGGTGAATCAATTATTTCTAAAGATTAAACCATTTTCAATATTTAAAACATTATTACTGATTATAGATTCACGGTTATGATAATGCAACAAGTATAACAGAAGGAATGATGATCATCAATCACACACACATGATAGAGACAGACAAATATTCATCTTTATTTGAGCACTTACTCAAATGAGGCTGCAACCTCTCTTTACAAATTACTTCTTGTGGAGAGCACCAACCCTCATGTTTTTCCTAGAACCCACTAAAAATGGCATTCTCCAGCTACTAATGAGTGGAAGCACCAACTTCCACTTGTACAGGATCGAACTTGTACAGAGAATACATCATGTTTTTTCCTAGCACCACCCTACCATCGTTGTTCCTTAGATTAAAATATGTTCATTACAGTATGGATACAAATATATATAACAATGCATACCAACTATGTTTTGATCTACTTTTGGATTTGCTTATGCACCTTGGTTCCCCTCAATGTCTCTGTTCTGGATATTGTTGAAAGGACTCATAGTCCTCTTTTATTTCACAATCCCCACTTCTACAACGGTCCATGAACTAGCTCTCTACTTGCAGAGAGTGCACCAACCACTCTTCACATGTATCCACTTATACTTATCAATCACATGTTCATATGCCTGACTGTTCATATTCATAACTAATCAAAACCGTTTGATGCCTTATGAAAGACAAGGACTTGAATCAATGTGTAATCATAAGTTTCTGGAATGCATCTTCACAATTTTTCATTTTCCTGACAAATTAGAATTTATGAGTTTTGGTTTTGCAGGATTCTTTCCATAGGAACTCTTTGTGCCATCGATTTCGTGCAACCTCTCTATTGACTGTTGATCTGAGATAGAACTTAACAAACACCTTCTTCTGCACTTCCTTTTCCGCAAACTCCTTCTGCACCGTTAATTTCTTATGCACCATTTCTCGATCATCGATCTTAGATCAGATGCAAATTGTGGATCTCAGGTTTTCAAAATTTGTTTAAACAATTTCTATAATTTCTGGATTCTACCTTTCACATTCCATAGGGAATAATGCAGGTTGTGAAAACCCATATTTCACAAGAATCCTTCTGCCTTCCACTTTCCAACTTCCACATTTTGCTGGCAGACACTGGGTTATGGAAACCCATATTACCTTAGAATTTGATTTCTCATCTTCTGTATTCCGCCTTTCGCTTCCCGTCGTCTTCTTTCCTCCTTCCACATTCCACTGGAAAAATCCAGGTTGCGAAAACCCATATTATTTTAGAATTTTATTTCTCATCTTCCACATTCCACCTTTCACTTTCCTCCTTTCGCATTCTATTGGAAGACTCTGGGTTGCGAAAACCCATATAATTTTAGAATTTGATTTCTCATTTTCTGCATTCTGCCTTCTACTTTCTTTTAAACTGTTGATTTCTTTGCAGGTTCACTCCTCACCATTGGATCTATTCATCGGATTTTATTTCAAATTTTGTGGGTTCGGTCCTATTTCAACGAGTGAAATTATTGATAACCCTTGGATCTGGATCCACACAGATCTACAGTGGACTCCAAATGTTATAGAGAATATTACATTAAAAATTTTCTCCCAACGTGATCGTTAACTCACCTACTAGTTGAACCTATGAGATCATTGAGGACTGTCAGATCTAGATTGACAGTGGACTTCAAATAACATAAGACGGACTTCATAAAAATTTTGTGCACATCAGAATTTTATTAATCAGCACTAGTTCTCCTAGAAACATTGTTGTTAGTTGTTGATATGTTTCAACGATCAAACTCATCCATTGATCATGATCTCCTTCTTGGTGATTAGTTTCCAATTTTTCAACTCAACGTCTTCTTTATCCTCCTCTCTCTTTCAACCAGTGAAATTCCTTATGTCCAATGATCTTCGCACCTTCAAATCTCCAACACACGATCCACATATTTTTCTTATCCATCTCAGTCCTTTGCTTATATGGATCATATTCTATGCTTTTCCATCAATGAAAACCATATCACAATCTGGTATGTTTCCATATGATTGCAATACCTATCATAATTCCAACAAGGTGGGACACATATGAGTCCCCCATGCTACTAGTGAGGTGGCAATAGAGTCCTAAGCTAGGAAATGACAATTAGAATATGGTGTTCAAGGGAGGAATAATTAATAATCCTAATAGTATGATTATTAGAATACAATACAAATTCTCTATACATTAAATAATTTCTCCACTTCTTGAGTGCTTGCGCTATAACATAAAACTCTTTATCATATGATGAATACTTGTGCTTGGCTTCATTCGGTTTTTAACTAAAATAATAAATGGGATTTTCTTCTTGACTTAATACAACTTATATGGCTACACCACTGAAATCACAGAATCTTCTCTATAATCTTCTTTTTGGGCAACTGAAATCCTTTTTCATCTTCCATAGTCTATCTAAATGGTTTTCTTGTCCTTCTTGATAATCTCCATAATTGGTGCATTTATCCCACTAAATTTTTTTACTAATTTATTATAAAATATTACCAATCCATGGAAACTCCTCACCACAAAAAACATTTATGGGAGAAGGCCAATCTATGATTGCTTTCACCTTCTCTGGATCCATCTTCAAATTCTCTTTAGATATAACAAAACCCAAATACACTAAGCCTTCCTTCATGAATGAACACTTATTCAAATAAATAACCAACTTTTATTTCTACAATTTCTTATAGACATATCTCAAATGCCTCAAATGCTCCTCTCTAGACCAATTGTACAACAAGATATCATCTGGATACATAATCACAAAATTTCCTATGAACTCCTTCAAAACCTCATTCATTAATCTCATAAAATATCTAGGTGCACTAGACAAACCAAATGGCATAACTAAACAATTATGCAATCCTTCATTAGTTTTAAATGTTATCTTCCACTCATCTCCTGATCAAATCTTGATATGATGGTATCCACTTTTCAAATCTATCTCGTAGAAATATTAAGAACCACTTAAACAATATAACATATCATATATACGACGTAAAGGGAACCTATAATTGATTGTGATAATATTAATAGCTCTTGATTTTGTACACATTCCCCAACCACCATCCTTATTTGGGGTCAACATTGTATGGACTACACATGGACTCAAACTCTCCTTAACCAATCCCTTATCGAATAGTTCCTAAACTTGGTTTATGATTTCCTCACTCTCTTGTGGAGTCATTATGTAGGCAACTTTGTTTGACATATTTGCTCCAGGGATCAATTCAATATGATGACTTATTCTCCTCATATGTTCCAATTCATTTAAATCGTTGATTATAATATCATTATACTCATTCAACATGTCCTTAATTTTTATTGGAAAATATGAAACCATAGTGTTTGTAAGACTTACATTAGGCTTGCAAATTAAAGAAAAACTTACCTCATATTCCTCCATTTGTTGTACAAATTATTTTCCACTCATCAACAGTGCCTTTGGGCCATTATCCTCTAGCATGTATCCATCTTGTAATGGTACAAGAGTGTGCTTTATACCATCCTTCTCAAACTTATACAAGTTTTTTCTCCCATCATGCATGGAATTTTTGTCAAATTCCTATGGCCTTCCTAGCAATATGTAAAACACATCCATAGGCATCACATCAAATATAACATTTTCCTTGTAGATACCCACTTGCAACTCTATCTCACATTGTTCATTCACTAGTAGATGATGACCTTATTGTAACCAAGACACCTTATATGGCACTAGGTGTCTAGTATTCTTCAAAGCTAGCTTATCCACTGCCTATGTAAACACCAAGTTATTTGTACTTCTACTATTAATGACCAAATTACAACACTTACCTTTTACTTCGTAGAAATTTCTAAACAAATCCTTCCTTTGGGTAGGTTCATTGATATCCTTCATTGGATTTAGTAATACCTTCTTCAGTAGTAAGGACTCCCTTGTTTTAGGAAAATTTTCAATTTTTGGTTCATTTACTTTCCCTTCCTCTACCTGAGTAATATGGGAGCCTAATTGGCCCAGACCTTCATTTTCAAGACACTCAAATGATTTGTGACCCAATATATCAGTTACATTTATAACACCTATAGAGAGTCTCCTTACCTCTTCCTCTATCTCTTCCTCTAGAAGAAGGTATTATTCCTTTGTAATCACCTTCTGATTGCCTCTACTAATTTGAGCTACCAAATCCATCCTTATATGTTATGAACTTACCTCTACCATCCTATTGGCCTCTCCCTATAGCATCATTCTTCCCTTTCCCACCTTAATTCTTCATTGATTTTAATTTTTCCTTCAAAGAAAATTGATAAGCCTCATCAACATTCTTAATGGATAGCATGCTCATTTCATCACGAATGTCCATTCTAAGATCATTTATGTGTCTAGATATCCTTTCTGCAGTATCTTCTACATACCTTGTTTTCATGTTTATCATATATAATTCCTTTGTATATTTTATAACAGTCATTAATCACTGCTTAAGGTTTTCATTTCTATAAAACCAAGAAATTTGATAATCTTTAGGTAGAGATTTACCTCTAAGATTATAAATCATTATGTCCTAGATATTGATCTTCTTCTTGCCTTGCATTTTCCTTTGTTCCTGCACACTGTCCCACCATAAAGTTGCATGCCCCTTCAATCTAGTAATAACAAACTTTACTTTCTTCTCAACATATATCTCTTCATACTCGAAGAATTTGTCCATCTCATTGATCCAATCAATAAACTCCTCAACATCGATACTACCATGATAAATAGATATCTTTAGATTTGGTCTTGTATTAGCCCCAAACATTGATCTCAGTATTTTGATCTCTATAGTTTCCTCTACAACTTCCCTCTCTTCTTCCATAGATTCTTCATCTAATTCACGAACATCTCCAACATCAGGATTTATTTGTCTAATAGTTTTAATGCCTTCTAAACTATATTGTAGTATTCTCATTGCTTATTACAGTTCTTCATTTGTTGCTGGCATTCCTCTCTGACCATTCCCTCTTAGGATGACTCTAAGAGCCATTACTTGACACAATAATCACTTATATGTCTAAACACATGATATTTTTCCTCCTCAAATACCACTAATGGTGCATCCAGGATGTAAATTGTTCCTGATACAAGTTTTGAGCAGTACAAATGGGGGAAACTTATTTAAATTCAAATACATATTACAAATTTTCAAGCTTCAAACAATGCATTTTGACCACGGTTTTTACTTCCATACACATGTGATCAAAATTTCAAGACTAGGCACTTCACATGGTTTTAAAGGTAGCTTGTTACAAGTTCAAAAGGTAGCCATGACCTATCACCAACATACCAAATGAACCAGAACTATTGATTAAAAGAATCCAAGGGTGTTTATCCAATATGGACAATGGAGTTGAAGTTAACTTGCAATTTCAACGGATTTCAAATTGGATTTTAACATAATATAAATCGCCAATAAAGATGCTTCAAATTCACGATATCAAGACACTATATATCTGTTTTTCCTGGACACTAGTATTTTTGCAATTTCATCTTTATGTTTGAATGAAGTTAACCAAAGCGAACAAGTGTATATATTTGCAAATCCATCTGGATTCAAAAGTCTATAATTCTATAGCAATCTCTACAACAACCAATTCTTGATAAACATTGAAATCCCCTTCTCAATCTGGCAAGAGTTCAAGTATCAATCTCAAACGTTATCAAGTTTTGAAAACAAAATTACCAGGGCATGTTCATTCATGCGAATAAGGAATTTAACCAACAAAACATTTGCATTTAAACATGACTCATCATTTGTACAACATTTCCATTTCTCAAAATGCATTCAAATCATAATGAGAGAACTGGCTATATTCAAATTTACTTACCAACACAGAGATATGCATAGATTAAAACTTCTACCAATAGAATAGACTTATTTTTGGAGCAAAAATCCATATATTCAATATGCATAGAGTATATCATACTCTTATCAGGTCTTCTTCCTTATCCCCCCTATTTACATTCAAATACTTGCAAATGTATCAATCCCCTAAACCTAACTAGATCTAGAACAATAGGATTGATTAACTAAAAAATGGCAAAAGCCTAACTACCTCTAACTAATTGTTATGGTCCAAGAGAGACTAGCTCTCTTTTATTCGACTATCACAACCACCTACTTGATAACATGCTAGCAATAAAATTAAATTTAACCAAAATTCTAAATTCAAGGACTTAGCTCCCATTTATAATTAAAATGGACCTTCTATAGGTGAATTTAAGGAATTCTATGATGTTGTTGCATCACCCCTTGGGACTTTGACCCTAAAATAAATTATAGATGTAAAATTAAAGGGTTTATATCATATATCTCAATTCTATACCCTGCAATGTCCTAGCCACTACCTAGCTAATGATGCCCCATTGAGCATAATTTCTTTCCAAAAGAAGTGATTTCGACCACATTATCATTTTTGTTTCTTGAATTCATTATGATGTCAACAACATCAATAGTAGTAGAATTGTTACAAACAAATACGTCGAAAATATTAGTATGGATATTTCATATTATCCCTAAATTTCAAAAGAGGCATTGAAATATTTAAACAAAATATTTGTAAATAATCAAATAATGCATTTGATTTTTATGGAGATAATTAGAGAGTTTGTTGTGTATGGTCTAACATATTTTACAATGTTATTGGAGATGCCAATTACTACTCATAATCTTTTCTCTCGGATAGCATGGAATTCAAAAAAGAAAACTTTGAAGTATCTAAACACTCTAACTAAAAAGAATATGAAAAATCTAATGATGGTTATTATTACAAAAAATCCAATGTTAAATAAGTGTGAGCTATAATTTTCTACTTGCATTATTTCATACAAGTTTCATAGGTGAGAATAAATTGATCATTTGTACAAATATGCATAATGAATAATTTGCTTCTCTAGGTGGGGATTAGACAGAAATCAAGTTTGATTAAGTATTTAAATAAAGGATCATAGCCTCAATAAAATACAATGTGGATCTATGTCATAGTGTATATCAAGAAGACGCCATAATGGTTTTCATAGTACTATGAAAACATACTCCATCGCAACTTGGGAAAAGTAGTATGAATGACTAGTGTTGCTAATCTATATTTTAGGGGGGATATGGTCTAAATTTATATGTATAAGTCATAAAAGCCTTAAAATGAGAGTCCTTCTCTCCCATCAATGGTTTTGGAATATTCCAGGAAATTATAGAAGCCCACAGTTTAGGATACAACCATCCATGATATTTGGTAGCCCATGGTATGACCCCAAGGAACATTGTAATAATGTTATATAAAGGATTTATGCCTTCTAAATAAATAAATATATTATTTATGTCACCTTATATTGGGTCTCATCAATGTTTGTTAATACTGTGAGGGTTTCTTGGTTACTTTGTTTAAGTTTTTTTCCATGAGAGGTGAGGCTCTCTAATCCTTACCTGCGATTATGATCATGGATCAATTCATAACAGTTCACAAGTTTAATGTCCTCCTCTCTCGGAATTGAAGCCTCTCTGGTCTCATCCCTAATAATCTGGATCAATGGTATCAAAGTAGGTAATCGCTCCATGGGAATGAGGGTTTGAGCATAGTTCAGATTCAAAGATCTGCAGGAATTTCCAAGCTCCTTTTGGAAATTTTAGAGTTCATTTTCTAGGCCATACTATTAGAATATTAAAAACCCACCTATAGACTTAGGATATAATTATTAATCCTTTTGATTGATTTCCTAGGTACTAAACTAGAAAGTTGGCATCCGCTTGCATTTTTTGGTCAACACTTGCCATGATTACACCGAGTGGCACACTTAGAATGATTATGGATAAGATTATGTTGGTTTATTGACTGTCTATTATAGCAAGGTCACAGTCCTTGTTTTTCATCTTTTCATTGGATTAGGATAAAGCTAGTTGATCGACAACTGTCCTCTTTTGTGTCCAACCCATCCTCCATGATTTTCTCTCTATTTCCATGTTTAGAAATATTTTCCATCACTCATTAGCTATCCCACTTGCTTGATCTAATTCTTTTCCTATTTTATAGGTTTCGAAAGTGTTTTTGTAACCTTTGGGGGCTTTTTGTATTTTAGTAAGCCCGCTTGATGAGCTAGTATGAGTTGCATCTTTGGAAATTCGATTTTCCTCTATGAGGATGTATATTTATGTATCCATATCATTATTTAATGAATAATATTGAGATTATAGAGTTTCATGCACCTAAGTTTCATTCTTCATGTGTGTTCATTATTCTTGTTCGCACTTTATGCTAATTCTCCGCAATTCTCTATGAGGTTAATTGTTTGCCTCAATGCTTAGCTTGTTTATGAAATTCCTTATGCCACCTTGGATTTAGAATTTCTACATGGTATAAAATATTTTGGATCTCAGTTATTAATTCTCCATTTCAAATTTGAAGGTTATTTTGCAGGTGCAACAACTTTAATATGGATTCAAAAGTTCCTCTACTTTCTCCCTTCAACTATGCTAATTGGAAGCCAAAGATGAGCACATATTTGAAGATACAATGTCTATTTGATTTATCTATTGGTGGAGTTAGTGAACCAGAGTCTTATGAAGAGAATAGTGATTATATAAATGATTTTGATAGGGATTATGGAATTATGTGTCTGGCAATGTCTCCAAAGATTCATTATCTTATAGATTATGTTGTGTATCCATTTGAGATTTGGAACATTTTGGACAGAAATTTTAGTGTAAAAAAGAATATGATGAATCCTAGAGTGAACCCAACACCTCCTCATGTGTTCTTTCTCAATGTGTCTTGTCCTCTACAATATTTGATGAAGAAGTTGCAAATTCAACACAACAAGTTCCTGTTGCTACCATTCTCTTTGATTCGAATACTTCCTCTGCTTATCAAGAAGAAAATATTGAAGAGCCATCTTTTTATGTGTCTCTTGTAGTTAAAGATATTAATTTATATTCCTTTGATGCTATCAATTATGAATAAACGACTAATGGATATTCCATTTTTAAATATTCATTCACACATTCAGTGTTCTTTATGTCCTCTATTATGGATTTTGAGATCCATATGCCATATCTTTCACACCCTGTGCATAATTCACTTGTTGATGGTGCACAAATCAGTTTCTTCCCAAATGTTTGATTAGATAAATCAAGTCTTTACTTGTCTTACCACTCACTATACTTGATCTCATGCACTTATGCATCTCCTCCTTCATTCCCAACACCTATTATCAGAACCTACTTGAATATTTTGAACATCTCTCTGTGTCCTCCTTTCATACTTCTATCGCAAAGGATTATTTATCTGTTTATTCTCCAGAAGATTATCCTTTTCCTTCCCATGGGCCTATTTATGTCCTAGTTTGTCTTCCTTTGGATACTTTGGAAGATAGATCAACCTATGCATTCACTCTCATTGATCCTACGCCTCCTCATTTTTCCTACATGGTCAGTTGCACACTTCCTCTTGGTGTAAATGAATTTGGAGACCTTTTGTATTCACTTGGAAACTTTGTTGGAGTCATTATCCAACCCACACACCTATTTGGTCAATTTTGGCCTAATTACCCACTATCCTAAGTTTATTGAATTGAATTGGAATCAACATCAACACACTAGCACACACCTGACATTAGCATCAACATACCCACACCTTCCTTCAATCAAGGAGGCCAACTAATCCTTCTCTTTCAGATAGGGAGGCTAACTATGCCCCCTCGTTCAATCAGGGAACAATTTTGGGGTGATCTGAGTGTCATTAGTGCACCAATTAGTTAACTGATTTTTGTTTCCCCTAAAAATCAATTAAGTTGAGTTGGAAAGGCACCTCCCTCATTTCATTGTCTATTTTGGGATGATTTGAGTGAAGTGGAGTGAGTTAATGCACCTACAACAACTTCTAGTGACTATTTTCAATTCAGTTCACTTCATTGGAGCTGACTTGAGCTAGTGATGCACCCCAACCTACTGATTGACATGCAGTTGAGTTCTATTCAGTTAGGCTCAGCCATTTATTGCACTATGATTCAGTTAGGACTCAGTTAGATTCAGTCATGGCTAGATTAGTGGTTGCTGGTGTGATCGGTGTGGCTAACAGATAGTTAAGCTACAACCATCCATGCAATTCAAATGACCTCTAGTGAATTCAAATTGTCTTGCATTCATGCAAGTTTGTATGAAATTGTATAATTACACATTATTGATTATTGAATACACAGTTGCAACCTCCTATTGCAACATTGTTAATGTCATTTCATGTAATATCCCAAACTGATATTTTCCTGTTTATGTGTATACTGTAGATGGATAATATAATTACTCCTTAATCAAATAGGAAAGCAAACCCTGAACTTTGCATGCATGTAGTTGCATGCAAATATGTGCCCTAGAAAAATACTGATATGCTATAAAATAGGAGAAATCAATGCATGTACATACTAGTATATAGATCAGCTGATGGTGAAGAGACTAGTCCCAGCATGCAAGGATTCTACCGAAGGAATAAGGAGATACACCAAATCATCCTCCATAGGTGAAAGCGCCCTCCTCTCAAACTATATAAGATCTAGAATAATAAATAAGATGCTGCTGGAAGCCTGGATGATGTGCACTAGGGTTATAATACCCCTCTGATGATGATGGAAGCAACATGCAGAAGTTCTGAACCCTGTAGGTAGGAAAATGAATTGCTTTGTCTCTAATCATGATGACATGTTGTGATGGTGAAAGCCTCTAGATGGATGAATAATCAACTTCTTGGAATAACTGTTGAATTTAACCTAATGATGAACTAGTGCTGGACCTGGATGATCCAACCTGATGATGAACTAGGATAGATATATTTTGCTGCCGAAATACACCAATTAGTTGAGCATGCGCTCAACCCCAACTTAGCTCACTGATCTCTCCAATTAGACTCCACAAATCAATTATCACATAAGTGACTTCTCCATTCAATTTATCTTTCTTTTATAACTTTCAATTGCGAGAACCCTAAATTTTCACCTAATTAGGTCACTTTATCTTCTAATTTGCAGTTGACTTGCATGCATGCGCATGGAGACTTAATCAGGTGCATGCATCATTAAATAATTCCTAGATTTCATGCATGCAGGTGGCCTTTGGCTCTAGTGGCCCTCTTCGACCCAATGGTGATATAATGTTGATGCCCTAGATCTTCTATATATGGCATCAATCTTCAGCTGATTCCTTGACTGCCAGTACCCGCTCAAACCTATAGGAATCACATAGGTTAGTGGGTTGATCCTCAAATTCCTAAGAAGAAGAGGAAATTACAGTCCTCCCCACTCAAATTTGCTTGTCCTCAAGCAATTGTAAAGCTGGGTGCTATAATACCTGTTCTGCCTCCCAAGTAGCCTCCTCTATAGGCATATCTTTCCACTAAACCAGGTAATCTTTGATGATTCTATTCCTCATTTTCTGCTCTTGTACCTCTAGGATGTGCTCTAGAATTGGAACCAATTGCCCCTTGTCATCAAGGGGAGGTAGCTCGAAAGATGTAACAATCTGTTGACCAACCACCTTCTTGATATTGGAGACATGAAGTACGTTGTGAATCTTGCTCTCTAGGGGTAGTTCTAGCTCATATGCTGCCTCTCTGACCTTTTGAATTATCTTGTATGGACCATATAAATGAGGTTGGAGTTTTTCTGCTCCTTTGTTTTTAAGAGATGACTATCGGTAAGGTTGGAGGCGTAAATAAACAAAGTCTCCCACCTCAAAACTGTGCTCAACTCTGAGCCTATCTACATATATATTCTGTTGATTTTGAGCAGCCTTTATGTTCTCCCTGAGTATCTTGAGGATATGTTGACCCTCCTGAATCCACTCCTTAGCCTTGGGGGCCCTGGTATCGCCAAATATCCAGTCTACAAAAGTGCAAGCATCATACCCATACAGGGATCGGAAAGGGGTCATCCTAATGGTCATATGGTAGGTGGTGTTCTAACAATGTTCACCCAATTGTAACCATTTGATCCATGTCCTCTGCTGACTTGATACATAATTTATCAAGTATCCCTCAATCCATTTATTAGCAATCTCTGTCTTCCTGTCGCTCTATGGATGATAACTTGTGCTCATGGATAAATCTGTCCCCACTAATCAGAAAAGCTTTTGCTAAAAGGATCCTTTGAATTTGCTGTCCCTGTCACTGACAATGGTCTTGGGTAACCCATGGAGTCTAAATACCTCTCTGAAAAATACTTCTACTACCTATGTTGCTGAATAATATGATGATATGGAAAATAAGTGAGCAAACTTAGTCAATCTGTCCACTACTACGTATGAGCAGTCTCTTCCTTGGACCTTGGGAAGCCCAGTAATGAAGTCCGTCAAAATGCTCTCCCATTTTTGCTCAGGAATAGGTAAGAGATGTAATAAACTAGCCAGGTGGATGTGCTCTATTTTGTTTTGTTGACACAAGCTACACTCCCTCACATGTTGTATCACATCTTTCTTGAGGCCCTTCCATGAGAACCTTTCTCTAATATGTCTGTAGGTCTTGAGAAACCCTTGATTCCCTACTAATGGTGAATCATGTGATGCATGTAATATTTTCTTCTTTAGGGGAGACTCTGGAACCAAGAGGATTCTACTTTTGTAGTATATGACATCATCAATGAATTTGTACCTATCATCCTGAATCTATCCATCCAATAGATCCCAAGAAAAATTATCTTTGGAGTACTCAACCAAAAGATGAGACCTCCAATCTAATGAGATGCTCATAAGGGATAAAGTAGTTGGCCTTCTAGAAAGTGCATCGGCCACTACATTGCTATTCCCCTTTATGTACTCAATCTTGAAGTCATAATCCTGAATTTTACTTACCCATTTGCGTTGTCTCTCATTTAGCTCTTTCTACTCTAGGAAGTATTTCAGGCTGTTGTCATCTATCTTAACCTTGAACTTGGCACCTACTAAGTACTACCTGAACTTGGCTAGTGCATGGAGGATATATAACATCTCTTTGTCATATATCGAATAGTGGCGCTCATAGTCTTTGAGATTCCTGCTCTCAAATGCAATGGGGTGGTTGTTCTGCATCAAAACTGCCCCAATTTCCTCTCCTGAAGCATCACATTCTAACACAAAGGATTGAGAAAAATCTGGTAAAGCTAATACTAGGCATGAACTCATTGTCAAGCACCCTGAATGCAGATAAGTTATTATCAACACACAGAGCTTACGAAATTCATTGTCAACCCAAGGAAGTCTTTTGTTTCAAAGGGTAAGTGCACAATATATGCTAAACACCAAATCATTGTAGTGAATACTGTTCTTAACAACTATGTTCATCCTTCAACTTTGTATGATCCCACCAATCTTCTAACTCTACAATTTCAACCTTGTCCTTCTATGCATCAACCAGAAATGAAATCAACAGTTACTGACAGAAAGGAAATCCTATTCACAGCCCAAATGAAAGGAATTGCCTATTGATCTAATCACACTTGGAATCTGTAATCATAAATTAACTATAATCTGGAAATTCAATTGCAACAGATCAAGCTCAGCTAGTCTAAGAATTGGATTGCAGAAATAAAGATCAACACTTATAACAATCTAGAATTACAAAGGGTTCGTGGGATATCAACCTGAAACCAGAAGATGAACAGAGCTGTATACAGCTATTGAATAAATTGCATAAAGACTATCTACTCAGTCGACTGTTACGCTATGACAGTTATCAATCTTGCAATACTGTAAATCACACATACTACTGCTGCGCACACAGAAAATATGATCAACGAAACATCACACAACCACAAATTAAAAGATCCTATCTTAACTCAGCAATATCTGTGGAAGGCGGGCCCAACCTTCACACAGAGACGCTGGATGAACAATGTACAACTCCTTTAAACCAGCAGTACTCTTTGTATTAAAAAGGAAGAATTATTACAGATTTCTCCCACCGTTGATACACTTAATGAATTAACTATTTTTCAACACCCTGGGTCGAGACATCTTTCTGCATTTATACCTACAAGTGATAACATCCCATCCTATTACAAAGGGCAGCCATGAAGATCTCTGATCTTCAGGCACCCTGAATAACATTGTTTGTTACAAGACGTGGCATGATACAATTATAGAAAATGCAAGAAGACTGTTGACTGGCCCAGAAGTAGCGATCTTCTCAGATTGCCATAATATTCGAGCAGCTATCCTGAAGATCCCTCGTTCATAGCACATTCTGTTATGGCTGCTCTGACCGGCTCTTATCTGGAATATCACGTGCCTCAATCGATGATGGATAGGTTGAGGATCCCTTTTGTGTCACGACCATCCCTCGTCCCTAGACTTTTTCAGCTCCATTCCCTTGTATTCTGCTCATCTCACATTATCTTCATAGATCACACATATTAGCACAATTTCGAGAGATAAATAGCCTTAATTGTCACAAGAATAAGCATTAACTAAGGTAAAATAATAATCAGTCTTACCTTGACAAATTAAGGAATAAAGTGAAGAAAGTCAGTCTGATTGGCATGCTAAGCAGTGTAAAACAAGGGAAGAAGGGTGATTAAAGATGGTTAGAAAGGGACCAAATTTGGACTCAACATCTCCCCCCAACTACCCTGTTGCATGTCCTCATGCAACCACCTGCTTCACTCAGAATCTGAATCCTGCATTGAGCTCTGTTCGTGGAGAGAAGAAAAATTGTAGGGAAACTCAGGTTTCTTATCTGCCTTCAGAAAACCTCTGTGAATAACCCAGAACTGCCAATATTTCTGCTCCTCTGCCCTAGTCATGGAAAAATCCCTGTTGTATGGTTCTGCTGGCCACCAAATAAGAGGAAATTTGAACTTTAAACCCAGCCAGTTGACTCCGCATTCCTTCATACACCCTACATAACCCTTGACTCTTGAGAGTGCATGTTTAAAATTTTTAAAGCAGTAAGGGTCCCTGCTTTTCAGTGCAGAGGAGGCAGCCTGCCATCTGTGCCGGCTGCCATCTAATGCAACCTGCTGCTGCCTAGCAATAGATTTGGTGCATGTGGAGATTACCTCCTCCTGCAGTTTCATGATGTGTTGCTCCTGGGAAGGAATGGAAAGAAAACTTTTATACCGAGCCAAGAGAATGCCAGGATTCTGGGGTTCACTACGGATCCATAAATTAGTATAGCCTTCATTGTGGGAAATGGTCTGAAAAGACCTTTCCCACTGAACATGATTGTTCACAAAAGAGGCAAATGCTCGTAGCTGAACATCTCCCGCGAATGGAACAGGATTTGAGTGCCAATCCATAGGGCATGCTATCTCGTGCAGGTACAGCTCACATAGCAAGTTCTGCTCTTCAAATTTACTCCCAAGAAATGTCTCCAAATTTTTTTCTGAGGTTGCAATTTCGAATAACCTTCCCTCCTGTACAGATTTTAATTTGAACCAGACAAACTGCTCGAAAAGGAACACCGGATAAGAGGAAGAGGGCTTCCTCGTGCCTATGAGTTCTCGGGATAGGTCATACATTTGATCCTTATCCTTCTGCATCGATGAGAATTTCCTCAATTTCTTTATCTCTTGCTGCAGCTCCTCTACCTGAACTCTATGGCCCATACGTTCTTCAGCCCCCTGTTCTTCCAGCGCTCTAATAATTCTCTTATGCTCGTCCAACGCAATTGCCTTTTTCTGGTTTTCTTCCACCTGACTTCTCCATTTAATTACTTCCATCCTCAGGGATGAAACTTCTGCTGTAAGATCTGAAATCTCCTTTTTATAATGTTCTTCCCGTTCTGCATCCAAATCAATAGAATTTTTGGAAGGGAGGAGTATTGTCTCTTGTGAGACAGTGTCTTCCTGCACTTCTTCTATGAGGGTTGCTGGTTCTTGTGTGACAGCAACATCTTCTGGATTTTCTTCCATAACTGCGATTGGTGCTTGTTGAGACACTGGTTCTTGTGTAACAGTGTCTTCTCCCTGATCCATCTGCATTTCCAAATCTGATTCATGTGCTGCTGGTTCTTGTGTGACAGCAACATCTTTCAAGCTCTCCTCAGCATCAACCTCCATTGCTTTTAAGGACACTGGTTCTTGTGTGATAGTGTCTTCCTCCTGCATTCCTGGATTCAATTCTTGTGTTGCTGGTTCTTGTGTGGCAACAACACTTTTCAAACTCTCTTCAGGATCCATCTCCATTGCTTTTGGGGAAACTGGTTCTTGTGTGGCAGTGTCTTCCTCATGAGTTCCTGAATTCAATTCTTGTGTTGCTGGTTCTTGTGTGACAGCAACACTTTTCAAACTCTTCTCAGGATCCATCTCCATTGCTTTTGGGGACACTGGTTCTTGTGTGGCAGTGTCTTCCTCCTGCATTCTTGGATTCAATGGTTGTGTTGCTGGTTCTTGTGTAGCAGCAACATCTTCGTTCCCCTGCTTTTGAGATTGGATATCTTCCTCGTCATACAGCTCTTCCTCCAGGATCTCAGTGTCACCTGAGGCTATTGTCTGTTCATCCTCACTACACTGTATATCGGGTGTGATATCTATCCATGGATCATCTTCTGTTTGAAATTCAGGAATTCCCAAGGATGTTGGTTCTTGTGTGGCAACATCCTGGATTACCTCTTCATCCTCCTGTGGGTGTAGTTCTTCTCTAAGCTTTGTATCATGGGGACATTCTGGGTTTACAGTATCAAACTCTTCCTTAGGTTCCAGAGTGTCCTCCATTCCAGATTCTTTTCCTCTTTCCACCTGCATTTCTGAAATTGCAGTCCCCTGTTCAGGTTCATCAATGTTCTGCCCTCGCGGCTCAGTTTCTACCATCTCTATATCGTGGGGGCATTCTGGATTCACAGTGCAATCCTCATTCCCATCATTA